>JAKSZT010054003.1:584324-671290 GCA_026826555.1 Tolypeutes matacus
GAAGAGCCACACAATGGCTGCAGCCACAGCACATTGCTCTTTCTTCTTAATAAAAGTTTCCTCTACTCTCTTTTCCAACTGCACTAATCCAGCAGGAGTGTATGGGGTGTCCCTCACCTCCCTCATAGGTCCCCAGGTGTCTATCAGCTGGGCAGGCTTGTACCACATAGAAATGCACAGCCACACTGGGATTCCCCACACAAACTCCCTCATGTATGGTACGGACTCCCCTACAGTATCTGGAATGACTGACATGTTTTCAACCACATTACCCCCAATGGAACTCTCTAGAAAGCCCTGCCAATTACACCAACTGTAAAGCAGGAGGGTCAAGCCCTAGAAGGACAATTGAATACTTTTTAAAAAATATACTTTTATACATATTTTAAAAGATAATTAGATTACATAAATGTTACATTAAAAAATAGGGGATTCCCATATGCCTCACTCCATACCCCTCCTACATTTTCCCACATTAACAACATCCTTCATTAGTGTGGTACATTTGTTACAACTGATGAGCACATTTTGGAGCATTGCCACTAAGCATGGATTATAGTTTACATTGTAGTTTACATTCTTTCCCACACAATTTTGTAAGTTATGGCAAGATACATAATGGCCTGTAAATGTCATTGCAGTTATTCAGGACAATTCTAAAGTACCAAAAATGCCCCAATATTACACGTGTTTTTGCCTCTCCCTGCACTCAAAACTTCCAGTAGCCACTGCCTCCACACAAAGATATAAGTCCTTCCATTGCTAGAATCACAAGTCTATACTAGAATACCAGTGTCTACTCTAACCCCTCATTCATTATCCAATCCTGGGTATTCTGGGAAGGTGATGGCCAATCCACCTCTAATTGAGAGAGGGCTTAGGTCCCATGAGGTAGTTGCCTGCAGTTGCAGACTCTTTTTGTTCATTGGGATGGTTATTGTCCATCATCATCTCCTTGTTAGTTGTCCTGAGTGAGTCCAATGAAATGGAAAGTAGGTGTTGCAATTCTTTTCAGATTCAGGACCCAGCTGGCACATGGACAGCCCAAAGATTTACCTCTCTTGGACATACACTTGTCAAGTCTATTGTTAACTATGGGCTCAAATAGAAGGGGCAGAAGAGCCATGTGTAGAGAAGCCACAACTGAGTCCAACTCTGTCACACTGGGGAGCATAAATTCCAAAGTAGGGTCCACTGGCAGGGCACCAAACTGCCTGAGCTGTCTGCCCTGTCTATAGTATCTGGATGTCTCCAGAGCCTCAGGAGCTCTACTATTTGAAGTATTATTCACTTTGGCAGTCAATGAGATCTTACTGAGACATGCATAAGTGTAGCCTCTGGAATGACAACCTTGTACAATTTGAAGCCTCTTAGCCACATAAACTCATTTGTTTTTACCTTTCCCCCTTTTGGTCAAAGTCTTTTTCCAATTGCATTACTAGTTGGTGCTTGGTAGTAATAATCCCTCAGTGCCAGGGAGGCTCATCCCCAGGAGTCATGTCCCACACTTTGAGGAAGGTAATGCATTTATATGCTGATTTTTGGCTTAGAGTCCATATTTGAGCAACAAGGCTGACCAAATACTTTTGATATTCCAAAGAAACCACACTGAAGGCCAGCAACAGCCATGCCATTTATTTACTCACATGTCCTGATGATGGCTGCTCAGGTAGCTACTGTACCATACAGTAAGGAAACATAGATTATATAGGTCTAGACAGCAAAAAGAGGTGGTCTAGCTAATACATAGAACACAGCTCAAGTGTGCACATAGCCTAGTAGATGTTTAACAGTAAGTGCATAAATATGTGGGGAATCATGTGGGTTCCAAGAACAGTGATGGGCTGCACATATGCAGGGTAATAATTACCACACCAAAGGTCTTGTGTGCACTGTAGCAGAACCTTCCAGGAAGGATTACTGGCCAATTTTACCCCACCCTTTCCATCAATGTACACAAATAACTAGTAGGAAGGGGTAGCAGGATTTTCATGTCCCTACAGTTGGTTAAAATATCACTGAAATTTTAAAAATTAAAAAATTAAAGGAATGGTAACATGCCCTGGGTTACATAGATAATATTTTATGGAGCTTAGTTTAATACTAAGGCTCTGAAAACACCACGAGTGTTTGTATAGAAGGGTCACTTTGCTCAATCCCTGCCTCCGGGCATACTCAGACCAAAAATCCCTTTAATTACATGAAATTTATTTCTGTTACAAGTAAGATTGAGGTTTCCTCTTCTTGCCTGTAGTTAGTACACTAGACTAAGTCTCAGGCACCTATTTTTGAAGTTTCTTCTGTGGAATATTGAGGGTTTACAAGTTGAAGTCCTCCATTATAAGGTTCAGTAGAAAAAAATCCCAGAAAAATGTGGGGTTCTTGTGCCTGCAATGATAGGCCATTCTGAGTTAAAATTCTTGACCTGAAAGTTCAAGGGAAAGTGTTATGTGAGTGTAAATGTGATAAAGTGAGTCCCTTCATGTCATAAAGTGAGCCCTTTCCTTAAGAGTTAACACCACTCTTCAGACATGAAGATCAGTATGGTTTAGAGAAGGTGTGAAGGACAGTCCCATCACCTGCTCTAGGGAACATCTGGGTACAGGAAATGACAATAAAAAAGCAACAAAATGCAAAAGTGTTTTTTGCTTCAGTGAAAATGAAATTCCCTTACAAATTTGTGAAATGTGACTTTCCACTTGGCCAAGAACACAGTTTCCCAGAGTAGTGGGGTGGGTAAGGTATGGAAGCTCAGAAAACTTTAGGAGTGGGAATGCTGGCCACACGTGTGGAGAAGCCATGGGAGAGCTCCAGAGGAAGGCACCAGTAGGATCCATCCTTCCCCAGCTGTCTCGGGACCCTGGTGTGGAGATGCCACCCCACCTGCTTTCACCTGGATGCAGCACTGACAGGAACCCTTGAGCTACTCCTTTCCAATCTCCTGTATGGAGTTCTGAAAATACAGTACCAGTGACCAGGCAGGAGGCTGCCTAATGATCACCATAGACTGAGAATCCCATGCAAGCTCTGTGACCCAGATCAGGCACAGGCATGTATCTGCATGCACCTCCAGACCACTTGGAATGGAGATGATATATTTTGGGCCCAAGACTAACATTTAGAATGATGGTTGTATCCATCATCACTTGCATTCCCACCAGCCACCCAATGACCTGAAATATGATTGCAAAAGGTGGGCCAGCTTTCCAAACCCTGATAATATGTTCTTGCCCAAGATGGTCCCTTTCCTCATGCCTCCCATAAACTGAAAGGTGGGGGGTTTGGGGCTCCTTTGGTAGGATGAATTTGGCAGCATGAACTAAATTGAATGATCCTAGGCCACACAATATTACCTTTGGGAATCACTAGGCCACCAGCCAGTGGTTTCATGATTGAGGATGAGCCAACATCTACATGTATGGAAAAACTTCTAATTCCCAGTATTCCTGAGGTCAGGACTTCCAGACATATGAACGCAGCAGGAAAATATCTTGCTTGCTTAAGCATCCCAGCTAGGTGAACTGGGTAGGGGGTTGTCTGTGGAATCTTGGTGCCTGGTTAACAGGTTCAAAGCTCTGTTCCAAGCAAGTGAAGTCACTTCCATGACTCAACAGATAATCCCCAAACATGCCCCAAACATGTCCTCCTATAAACTGGAGTCACTTACACCAATGTATCCTGCTCAACAGATATCTGAGAAGTGCTGGGCACAGACAAATCTTCTGGCTTGAAGACATAGAGCTGAATTCAAACACAGCTACTCCTTAATATCAGTTTTGTGACCCTTGCCTTCTCATTTCTTACCAAAATAGGATATCAATTATGTATCTGCTGTACCATATCATACAGACAGAAACCAGACTCAGAGACTCTACCTCTTGGAGACACAAATGGAGAAATCAGGGGGCAGGAAGTAGGCAGAATGGGTGGAATTTCCAAGGACATCCAGAAACCATGCACTTGCCCACATAGTAACTGAGTGGGGGGTGGGGGGGTGGGGAGAGGATTGCATTGCTTCTTTGTTGGTTTATAGACAATGGAACATTGAGTCCTTGCATTATCTTGAGTGGTAGTCTGTGGATAAGAGTAGACATTAGCAGTGGTGATATTGGATGGCTTGTTTAAATCCAATGTATTTATCTGCCTATAGCAGGATCTGAGTCATGAATCTCTTTACTCCACATTTGGGAAGTCACAAGTTTTATTACCTTAGTAACTTGCCCATGTAGTCCACTAACCCTAGGATACCTTAAGCAAAATACAAAACCACATCCTTTCACATATTGTCGTTGGTATCAAAAATTTGTATCCTTCTTGAATTCAAGGCCAACATTGACCTATAACGTGGGTTTAGCAGAATATCCATGCTTCCTCAATCAAAATATGTAGTATTCATACTCATTTTGCTTGACCACCTTCTTCCATAGACAATGAACTCCAGAAGGACTGGTATGAGACCTGTCTATCTCACCCTTGTACACCAGAGATTTCAACATGAAATTGCTCATAAGTTGTTTTGACAGAGGACAGATCCTCAGCTTTGGACATTTTGCTCTTTATTATTAAAGACCTTGTTTTGGGATAAATGTCAAAGAAAGAAACTAGCCCTAAGGGAAGTAATTGAAGAACTATGAAGAAGTCA
Source organism: Tolypeutes matacus (assembly GCA_026826555.1). Classification (NCBI taxonomy): domain Eukaryota; kingdom Metazoa; phylum Chordata; class Mammalia; order Cingulata; family Chlamyphoridae; genus Tolypeutes; species Tolypeutes matacus. Next base: position 588,967 of record JAKSZT010054003.1, read on the forward strand.
GCACTCAACCAAGGTATGATCAGCAAGTAGCTGGGAGGTGGGGCTTCCTGACCCAATTCCAAAGCTCATTAACTTTCAGCAACCAATGTTCCCACCTGAACTGGGATGGCTGAAAAAGGGACAAAAAAGGGAGAAAAGTTTAAATTTGTTAATATATGGACTCATATTTTTTCAGCAAAATATTTAAAAACAGAATTTAAACTTACCACATATACCGCCCTGGTCATCTTGGTCTTAAGCTTATTCCAAGGAATAGACTTCTGTGACACTTGGTTCTTTCCTTTATTTTACCTAATATGCACACATTCTGAAGTAATAATGTAATTTTAATACATTCTTAACTTTTCTTCAATGCTATCAGGGAATGTATTTGAATGCAGTTAGTTTTCCTATTAAAATTGCATTTGAGAATTATCGTTTTTCCTGAGATTAACAAAACCCAAGGAAATAGTGATGTATCTGGCAAAGATACGAAGGTTGTTTTGAAAACTTAAAACAATGACAGTATTAAAGAATGAAATTTTTTTTTCTTAATTTCATCTACATGATTTTCCTAATTAGATGGAAATGATTGTGTGAAAATGGCATACACTGAATAGATTTTTCTTGTTTGTTGTGGAAATTGATCAGCATATATATCTTGGATATTACTGATGAGACAAACAATTTAATAGAAAGGCAGAACACATTCAAAATGGTACTTTGTTTACAGAGAACAAGAAGTCCTGAGTTCCTGAGTGGGGCAACAGCATCCCCAATAAAGACTTGCACACACTAACTTTTATATATATGGATGGAAGCAAGAATGGCAATGAATTTTCACCGGAGGAGACAGACCTCCTCTATTTGTTAAATTAGTGTTTTATGAGATAATTGTTTAATCTTGCAGGAATTTGGGCTCAGGACATAGATGGCAGGTAAGATTATTGTGAAATGGATTTTCTCTGGATTTATAATTCATACATAAAGGCAAAGGGAAATTTATCACATTTTAAAATTCAGGGTTTTGTGTTTTCTTTCTATATTACTTTTTTAGGTGAGACAGGCAATAAAAGAGCAGATAAACAAATAAATTTATAATTACAGAGTAGATGAAAGGCCTGAAATTAGTATAGCTCTAATTAAGGCAAAATTTAAATGGCAGTTTAAAAAGGAAAGTCTGCTGAATTGACATTTAATATGAAACTAATGGAAAATGAGTATGTGGTAAGAATGTCAGTGAAGATTGGCACTGGAATCAAAGACCATATCTCCATGTAGAAATAACAGCAATGCTCTTTGTTGTTTGCAATGTTCTGAGAGCCTGTATCAAAGATTAATCCCTGGATGCCTATTTATGGGCAATAACTGCTTATTGTAGGCTCAAGGAAGAATATTTTCTACTAGGCTGTGCGAAAGTAATTGCTTCAGTTTGTGTTATAGTTGACTTACACGTCTGTAATATAAAAAATAGAGTTCAAAGTTTAGAAATAAAAACCAGATAAGAGATTTGAACACTGTTTGTATAGGAGAAAAATGGGGGGAAATGAAGGCAATTAAAAATATGTGTGAGATTTCAAGTCAGCACATAGAAAATGAAGAGAAAAGAGGCTCAGATTTAGTTTTTTGATGTCCCTGGGTCCCCTGGAAAGCCTATGACAGCCTTCATCTGCAAAGGGAGACTTGGAAAGGTTTTCCTGAAACAATCTTGGCACCATAGGAAGGACTTCTACTAGTAATTCCTGAGAGATATCTGCACATGTATGGCACTGGTGTGGGGCTGCCCAGCAGGGTACACCAGAACTCCCCCAGTCCCCTTGTACCTGTGACCATTGTGTACCCAATCATTGGAAGGGCCTCAGAAAAATATTCCGGCCAGTTCTGACTGTCTTCAAACAATCTAGACTTTTCTCCCCTGTGTCCTCTGCAAAGAATTATTCAAACAATACTATTGGAACAACTCAAAACTAAATCCTAGCCCAACCTCTCCCCTTTATGACATGCTATATTGGAAATCTGTTATTTCTTTAATTGCTTCAGATGTCTTCTTTGCTCCCCTACACTAACAGCATTGAAACCTCTTCTCTGGATTTATTTCCAAGTTTTAAAGTCTAGTTAGTTGTACTATAAGCATGTAAAATGAAGGAAAATTTTTTGGATCCAAAACTTTTCCACCAGCCAGAATATCAAAACTCTGTTGTAATTAATCATTAACTCCCTATTCCTACCTCCATCTCTGCCCCTGGTAGCCCATATCTTATTTCTGATCCTGTGAATTTGTTTATTCTAATGTTTTCATATACATGAGCTCATACAATATTTGTCATTTTGGGCCTGGCTTATTTCACTCAACCTGACATCTTCACAGATCATGTTACAATATATATCATAACTTCATTTCTCTTTATGACTAACTAACATTCCACTGTATAGATATAATCCCTTTATTTCTTTATCCATTTGTCCACTGGCAGACACTTTTATTGCTTCCACATTTTGGCGATAGTGAATAACTCTATGAACGTTGGTGCATATATATGTTTGAGTTCCTTCTTTTAATTCTTTTGGATATATGCTTGTCATGTCAAGTGTTAATATTAATGCTCTACTTAATTTCTGACGACCTGCCAAATTGATTTCCATAACAGCTCAACCATTTAACATTCCCACCCACATTGTGCAAGAGTTCCTATTTCTCCAAATCCTTTCCAAGATTTGTTATTTCTTTTCTTTTAATACTAGTGATCCTGGTGGGCATGAATAGATATTTCATTGTGGTTTTGATTTGATTTTCCCTTATGGCTAATGTTGTTTGACATCTTTAAATGAGCTTTTTGGACATTTCTTAAAATCTTCTTTGGAGAAATGTCACTTAAAGACTTTTTTTTTTGTTAAATTGGTTTTTTTTTTTCTTGGTTTTGAGTTGTAGGAGTTCTTTATATACTCTGCATGTTAAACTGTTATAAGATATGTGGTTTCCAATTTTTGTTTCAATTCTGTAGGATGTATTCCCACTTTCTTAATAATGTGCTTTGGTGTGCAAAAATATTTAATTTTGATGCAGTTCAGTTGGTCTATTTTCTCTTTTGTTGCCATGATTTTGTGGTTACCTCTAAGAAACCATTTCCTAATACTGGACCTGAAGATGCTTTCCTGGTTTCCATTGATAAGTTTATAGTTTGGTTCTTAATATTTATGTCTTTGATGCATTGTCAGTTAATTTTTGTATATGATATGAAGTGGAGGTCTACTTTATTATTTTATTTTTATATGGATACCTAGTTTTCCCAGCAACATTTGTTGAAGAGACTATTTTTCCCCATTGATTAATTTGGCATCCTTGTCAAAAGTCAATTCAATTGGCCCATATGGCTGTCCTTGTGCCACAACCACTGTGTTCTGATTACTGTAGCTTTGTACTAAATCTTGAAATCAGGAAGTGGGAGTCCTCCAACTTTGTGTTACTCATTCAAGATGTGGGTTTTGGGGAGTCCTTAAACTTTCAATATGAATTTGGTTAGTGGCTTTCCCATTTCTTCAAAGATGGCTGTTGGAATTTTGATTGGGATTGCATTGAATCTGTAAATCACTTTTGTAGAATTGATATCTTAATATTTAGTGTTCCAGCCTATGGAATTAATGCCTTTCAATTTATTTGGATATTTAATCTCTTTCAACAAAGTTTTTTTAGATTTTGCATAAAAGTCTTTCCCATCCTTGGTTAATTTTATACCTAAATATTTGATTTCTTATTTGCTATTGTAAATGGTGTACATTTTAAATATATTTTCAACTTGTTCATTTTATGTGTACAAAAATAGCACTGATGTGTGTGTTGGTATTGTACCTCACTAATTGACTGAGTTCATTTATTACCTCTAGGAGATTTTTTGTAGATTTTTGGTGGTTTCTATACAAAGGATGATGTCATTTGCATAAAAGGAATGATTTACCTCTTCCTTTGCAATTTGAATAGTTTTTATTTCTGCTTCTTGCCTAATCTGGCTAGAACTTCCAGTAAAATGTAGGATAACATTGGTAACACTTAGTAACCTTTTCTTATTCCTGACCTCAAGGGGAATGCTCTGTCTTTCATGATTAGGACAATGTTACTTGAGGGTTTTCCATATTCCCTTTAACATTGGGAAACAGAAATTCCCTTTTATTCCAATGTTAATGAATTTTGTTGTGAAGAAATGGTGTTTGATTTTGTCAAATGCCTTTATGTATCAACCAAGCTGCACATCTGTGGTGTATTACATTAATTGATTTTCTCATGTTAAACCATCTATGCCATGCATTCCTGGGATTTGGCCCACTTGATCATGGGGTATATATCATTTAATGTGTTGCTGGATTGGTTCACTAGTATTTTGTTGAGAAATTTTAAATCTATATTCATTAGGAATATTGGTCTGTAATTTTCTTTTCTGTTGATATCTTTATCTGGCTTTGGTATGAGCATGATGCTAACCTCATAGAATGAGGTAAGAAAGTTCCCTACCTCTTGAATTTTGGAAAAAGTTTGACAGGATTGGTGTGAAATTTTTTTGAGTGTTAGGTAAAATTCACTCATGAAGACATCTGGTCTTGAATTTTTATTTTGGGGGAGTTTGTTGATTACTGGGTTGATCTCTTTACTTTGGGTGTTGAGATTTTCTATTTCTTCTTGAGTCAGTGTAGATAGTTATTTTGTGCTTATAGGAATTTGTCCATTTCATCTAGTTCATCTAATTTGTTGGCATATAATTGGTTATAGTAACATTTTATAATCCTTTTAATTTTTGTGAGATTGTAATTTCCCTTTCATTTCTTACTTTAGTTTTTTGTTTCCTCTCTCTTTTCTTCTTTTTCTGTCCAAAGAAAAGTACTTTGTAATGTTGGTATTCTTTCCTAAGAATAAAATATAAGTTTTGTTGCTTCTTCCATTGTAATTTTCATTTTCTTTTTCATTAATCTCTGCTTTAATCTTTGGTATTTCAATCCTTCTGTTCACCTTAAATTTGTTTTCCTCTTTCAACGTCCTCCAGTTTTGATGTTATGTCTCTGAATTGACATCTTTTTTTAATGTAAGCATTTAGAGCTATAAATTTCCCCTCAGAACTGCCTTTGCTTCATCCCATTAATTTCTCAAAGTTGTGTTTTAATTTTCATTCACCTAAAGGTATTTTTTTATTTCCTTTCTGATGTCTTCCTTGATCCATTAATTGTTTGAATGTATTGTTCCATATTTGTGAATTTTTTCAGTTCTCTCTGTTATTGATTCCTAGTTTTATTCCATTGTGTTCATAAAAGATATACTGTATGATTTCCATACATTTAAATTTATTGAGTTATTTTGCAAACTAATATATGGTCTCTCCAAGACTGATTAATGTAGACTACAGAAGAATGTTTATTCTGTTGTCATTGGCTGAAGTGATCTGTGAACTTTTAACTGTTTTCTTGAGCTCTGAGGAAGATGTTCTGTCAGGGTTTGTTTAGTTCAAATATTTTATGGGGGAATGGAATCTGGGGCATCTCACACCACCATATTGGTTGACCAGAAGACTGAGTGACTTAATAATCTTTTGATCAAGGACATTTGAACCCTTTGAAAACATTCCCAAGATTTAAATGAAACTCTCCTTTCCTCACTTGTCCCAAACCACACTTTACTTTGTTTATATCATTATACAAACTTGAAAATGGAAGCAAAGTGTGGAGAATAATTGTGTCATATATCAAGAGAGAGTAAAACAGGTAGAGTAAAATTTTCATTCCTGGGGCAATTTTTGAAGAACCATAAGGATCTAAATACATTAATAGAATTCTATTATATCTGATCATAGAGATGATGTTAATATACAGAGTAGACGTAATCAAAACTGGTGGGTCACTAAGAAACCAAGAGGGAATGATCAACTTCTTACCAGAAGAGTGTTGAGACTATTACCATGTTTCAATACAGCAGTCCAAGGAATCACTGGCTTGTGTTACTGGCTGTATCTGCCCTCACCTCTAGAAAAGAACATCTGAGGTATGTTAATATGTTACTATGATATCCCAAGTTTTGTGGGAAGCTTATTCATCCTGGCTGACACTGATTTAAGGTTATGTGACCTTTTAAAAGATAAAAATGGATTATCACAAAGATGGCGTTAGTGTAGAAGGGCACACACTGCAAGCTCCCAGAGCAAGGCAGATTGTGGACAAGGTCCTGCCCAGGGGTCTGTGCTGTGCACGCATGGATGAGAAGCTTGGGACATCTATCTGCATGGATCAATGGCATGGACGGAACGGTAGAGATTCGTGAGTTTTAAGCATGCCGGTGATGGTTAGCATGGACTGCTGAGCCCTGCGATTAGGGGAAAATATATATAAAACAGCTGGTTGGAGCCATGAGCAGGGCTTGGCAACTGGGAGTCAGGGCCTAGTGGGAGGGGGCACTCTCTGAGGGGGTCTCTGGTAAAGGGGCGAGAAAGTTTTATTTCTGGGGATTTGGCTGCCTGGAGTCCCTTGGACCTTGGGTGAACAGAGAAACCAGAGAAAATCGGCACCAGGTGGAGGGGAGTGGTGATTCTGTTCAGGGAGGGAGTTGATTTGCCTAGCTGCCCAGGGATAAGCCCTGGGCCGTCACGGAGCCAGGAACAGGGGCACTCCCCAAAAGAAGGAGGGTTCTGCTGTAGGACAGGGAAGGACATTTTTTATTTTTTGCCATCGATCTGGCTGCCTGGACCACCCCATAGCTTTGGGGAGCAGATAAGCTGACTTGAAGCAGCATCAGGCTGAGAGGAGAGGCGAATCTGCTGAGTCAACCTGATTGACAAAGCAACCCTGTGACACTGGTGCTCGGCTCCAGAAGGGGTGGAGTTGGCCATCTTTAGCATTCTGCACTGACTAACATCAGAGCTACAGCTACCCTGGAGAGTCCAGGAAGTGGGATGTGCTGGATTAATTTCCACAGGGTCTCCTCCATAAGGGGGATGGTCTAGAGGAGGAATTATTTTGTGTCCTGTATTTTGACCAAAAAAAAAAAAAAAAAAAGTGAGAAGGTTACTTCAATAAATGAAAAATAAATTCTTTTTAATTTAGTTTAATAGCTAAAAGCTGTTTCAGGACCTGCATATAGAACCCTGCGGGGAAATTGATTGATAAACACAAGCAGGCAGAGAGGATCCACGTGGACCCTAGGGGAATCATTGACCCCCTTTAGCTCTGTTTGACTGCTTGCTTGTGTGGTTCTTTGGTTTTTTTCTGTTTATTTCTGGTCTCTTGCTTTTCTTTCCTCTTTCCTCCCCCCTTTCTTTTTTTCATTTTTTAACATTAGGTGCTGCTAGCTTGTCACTTCTTTGCTGTGCTTCTTTTTCAGTAATTTCCCACTCGCTGACTATATTGATTTTGTATTCCAAACTATTGCTTATCCTTCCTTCATCTTTCTGCCTTCTGCTTTCTGTTGTGGCTCTTAGATACAACATTTTTTCATAGGCCCACAACTTAAGGGTGTCAATTCCTATTCCATCTATTTTGTTTTCTTCTTTTTTTTTTTTTATTAGTATTAACTCTTTCCTTTCAGCCCTTTCTTTACTATTTCTCTCCCTCCTCATAAATCTAGCCTTCTAAATCACTATAAATATATTCCTCCATTTGTTTTCCCAGTCCATTGTAGGAACTCCACTTTTTTACCTATTACTCTACACTGCCTACACAAGTTAAATATTCATCTCATTAAGTCTCATTTGGACCCTCTCCTAACTTTTATTAACATTACTATTATCCTTCTTCCTTCCTTACATCTTTTGATTCCTCTGGCCCTAATCTTTGGCCTTCAATGGAACATAAAAAGAAGCAAGGAAATAAAATAAGAAGAAAAAGTGCCAAAGAGAAAACTTAACACACATGCAGAACCACCAGCTAAATAAAACTCTAGAGCATAGAGAAAAGCTAATCAACTGAACAAACCCATCAAGATAATATGATGACCAGAGGGCAACAAAAAAATACAAATGACTCTGAGAAAAAGGAAAACATGGACCAGTCCAATGAACAAATTAATAACCAGGAAGTGATGCGGAACATCGAACAACTAATCAAAGTTATCCAAACAAATATCATGGACCAACTTAAAGAACTGAAGGAAGAGATTAAGGATATAAAGAAGACACTTGGAGAACATACTGAAGAAATTGCAAACATGCCTAAAAAGATAATGGATATGATGGTGAACAATGGCACAAGCCAAGAAATAAAAAGATGCTGGATTCACATAACAGCAGATTTGAACAGGCAGAGGAAAGAATTAGTGATATGGAAGACAATACAGCTGAAATCAAAGAGATAGTAGAACAGATAGACAAAAAGATAGAAAAAATACAGCATGGACTAAGGGAATTAACTGAAAACACAAAATGCACAAACATTCACATTATGGGCATCCCAGAAGGAGAAGAGAAGAGAAAGGGAACAGAAGGAGTGTTGAAATAAATAATGGCTGAAAACTTCCCAACCCTATTGAGAGAGATTGATGTGCAGATCCAGGAAGCACAGTGCACCCCAAATAGTATAAATCCCAACAGGCCAACTCCAAGACATATACTAGTCAAAATGTCCAACACTCAAGACAAAGAGAAAATACTCAAGGCAGCAAGAGAAAAGAGAACCATCACATACAAGGGAAATACAATAAGATTAAGTGCTGATTTTTCAGCTGAAACCATGGAGGCAACAAGACAGTGGTATAACATAGTCAAAATACTAAAAGAAAAAAACTTCCAGCCACGAATTCTCTATCCAGCAAAGCTGGCATTCAAAAATGATGGAGAGTTCAAAATATTCACAGATAAACAGAAATGAAGAGAGTATGTCAATAAGAAACCAGCACTTCAAGAAATACTAAAGGAATCTCTACAAGTTGAAAGGAAAAAATGAGGGAGAGAGAGTTGGAGGAGAGTTTAAAAACAACTGAAAAGACAAAAACAGAAACAAAACAACATATGACATACATTAACCCAAAGAAAAAATGGGTGAAGTAAGAAATTCGTTACGAGTAATAACACTGGATGTTAATGGATTAAATTCACCTATCAAGAGACACAGATTGGCAAAATGGATAAGAAAATATGATCCATCTATATGCTGTCTACAAGAAACCCACCTTCGACCCAGGGATTCAAGGTGGCTGAAAGTGAATGGCTGGAAAACCATTTTCCAAGCTAACAATAGCCAAAAAAGGGCAGGAGTAGCAATTCTAATATCAGACAAAATAGACTTTAAATGAGAAACTATTGTAAGAGACAAAGATGGACAATATATAATAGTAAAAGGAGTAATCTCTCAAGAAGAGAGAAAATCATCAACATTTACGCACCTAATTGGGGTACCTCAAAACACATGTAGCAAACTCTGGAAAAACTAAGAGGAGAAATAAATGCCTCTACAATTATAGCAGAGGAGTTCAACACACCATTATCATCATTAGACAGAACATCTAGATGTAGAATCAATAAAGAAACAAAGGCACTCAACAATACATTAGAGGACCTGGACTTATAGATATATACAGAACACTACACCCAAGTACAGAAGGATTTACATTCCTCTCAAGTCCACATGGATCATACTCCAAGATAGAGCACATGCTAGGCCACAGAACAACTCTCAATGAATTCAGAAAGATTGAGATTATACAAATTCCTCTGACCACAATGAAATGAAATTGGAAATCACTAAGGGCCAGAGAAACAGGTTAGGCACAAGGATATGGAGGTTAAACAGCACACTCTTAGGCAAACAGTGGGTCAAAGAGGAAATCTCAAAAGAAATCAGTAACTACCTTGAAACTAATGAAGATGACAACACATCATATCAAAACCTATGGGATGCAGTGAAACCAGTCCTGAGAGGGATGCTCATAGCCATAAATACATATATTAAAAAAGAAGAAAGAGCTAAAATTGAAGACCTAACTGCACACTTGGAGGAATTGGAAAAACAACAACAAACTAAACCTAAAGGAAGTAGAAAGAAGGAAATAAAAAGATTAGAGCATAACTATATGAAACAGAGAATAAGAAAGAACTGGAAACAATAAAGAAAACCAAAAGCTGGTTCTGGAGAATATCAATAAAATTGACAAACACTTAGCCAGACTAACAAAGAAAAAGAGAGAACAGATGCAAATGAATAAAATAAAGAATGAGAAGATGACATCACTACTGGCCCCACAGAAATAAAGAGTATCATAAGAGGATAGTTGGAAAAATTACATGCCAACAAGAATGATAATTTACAGGAAATGGACAAGATTCTAGAAACCCACAAACAGCCTACATTGATGAAAGAATAGATGAACTCAACAGTATAATTATAAGTAAAGAGATAGACTCAGTCATCAAAAACCTCCCAACTAAGAAGAGACCAGGACCAGATGGCTTCACTGCTGAATTCTACCAAACATTCTGGAAAGAGCTAACACCAATTCTGCTTAAGCTCTTCCAAAAAATAGAAGTAGAAGAAATATTGCCTAACTCATTCTATGATGCCAATATTACCCTAATGTGGGCAACATGGGAATCCGAGTGGGTTCCGTATAATATTTTAGGTAATCTAAGCACCTCTTAAAATATATGTATATATATATATAAAAAATAACATTTTTGTAAGCAAATACACATATATGCATATATATTTATATATCATTTTACAAATGTTTGTATGTATTGTGAGAATTTTGATTTTTACCCATAATAAAAAAAAAAAAAAAAAAAAAAAAAACCAAATAAAGATACCACAAGAAAGGAAAATTACAGACCAATTTCTCTAATGAACCTAGATGCTAAAATCCTCAACAAAATACTTGCTAATCGCATTCAAGAACATATCAAAAGGATCATAAACCATGACCAAGTGGGTTTCATCCCGGGTATGCAAGGATGGTTCAATATTAGAAAATCAACCAATGTAATACACCACATAAACAGATTGAAAGAAAAAAACCACAAGATCATCTCTATAGATGCAGAAAAAGCATTCGACAAAATACAGCACTCTTTCCTCATAAAAACACTACAAAAGATTGGAATAGATGGAAACTTTATGAATATGTTAAAGGATATATATGAAAAACCCAAAGTTAACATCATTTTCAATGGTGATATCCTAAAAGCGTTTCCAGTGAGATTGGGAACAAGACAAGGATGCCCAATATCACCACTCCTATTTAACACTGTCTTACAAGTACTTAAGCGAGCACTGAGACAAGAAAAGGACATAAAAGGCATCCAGATTGGAAAAGAAGAACTAACAACTTCATTATTTGCAGATGACATGATCCTATACATCGAAAGCCCTGAGAAATCTACAACAAGGCTTCTAGAATTTATAAAGGAGTTCAGTAATGTTGCAGGCTACAAGATCAACGCTCAAAAATCAGTAGCATTTCTATACACCAATAACGAGCAAACTGAGGAGGAAATCGGGAAAAAAATACCATTTACAATAGTAGCTATAAGAATCAAATATCTAGGAGTAAATTTAAATAAAGATGTAAAGGACTTATATACAGAAAACTACACAACACTGTTAAAGGAAATCAAAGAAGACTTAAATAAAAGGAAATCAAAGAAGACTTAAATAAATGGAAAAATATTCCCTGTTCATGGATGGAAAGACTAAACATCATCAAGATGTCTATCCTACCCAAACTAATCTACAGATTTAATGCAATCCCAATAAAAGTCAACACTATATTTTTTAAGGAACTGGAAAAACTAACCACAAAATATATTTGGAGAGGCAAGAGGCCCCGAATTGCCAAAGATATATTGAAAAAGAAAAATGAAGTTGGAGGTATCACATTACCTGACTTTAAAACATACTGCAAAGCTACAGTGATCAAAACTGCATGGTATTGGCACAAGGATAGACCTACTGACCAATGGAACCAGATTGAGATTTCTGATATATATCCTCGCATATATAGTCATCTGATATATGAGAAGGCCACGAAACCCACTCAGTTGGGAGAGAGTGGCCTCTTTAACATGTGGTGCTTGGAGAACTGGATATCCATATCCAAGAGAATGAGAGAAGAATACCATCTCACACCTTATACAAAAATCAACTCGAGATGGATAAAAGATCTAAATATAAGAGACAAAACCATAAAAACCTTGGAAGATAATGTAGGGAAGCATCTACAGGACCTTGTAATAGGAAATGGTTTCATGAACTTCACAGCCAAAGCACGAGCAGCAAGAGAAAAAATTGATAAATGGGATCTCCTCAAAATTAAAAACTTCTGCACCTCAAAGGGTGTTATTAAGAAAATAAAAAGGCAGCCTACCCAATGGGAGAAAATATTTGGCAAGCATATATCTTATAGGAGCCTAATATCCTGCATATATAAAGAAATCCTACACCTTGAAAATAAAAAGACAAACAACTCATTTAAAAAATGGGCAAGTGACCTGAAAAGACACTTATCCAAGGAAAAAATACAAATGGCTAAAAAGCGCATGAAAAAATGCTAAACATCGCTTACTATCAGGGAAATGCAAATCAAAACTACAATGAGATACCATCTTACATCTACCAGAATGGCAGCTATTAAAAAAAGAGCAGACACTAAATGTTGGAGAGGATGTGGAGGAATAGGAACCCTCATCCACTGCTGGTGGGACTGCGGTATGGTCCAGCCACTGTGGAGGACAGTTTGGCAGTTCCTCAGAAAACTAACAATAAATCTTCTGTATGATCCAGCAATTCCACTGCTGGGTACATACCCAGAAGAACTGAAAGCAAAGACACAAAGAGATATATTCACACCAATTTTCACAGTGTCATTGTTCACCATTGCCAAAAGTTGGAATCAGCCCCGGTGCCCATCAACAGATGAATGAATAAGCAAAATGTGGTACATACATACAATGGAGTATTACTCAGCTGTAAGAAGAAATAAAGTGCTAATACATGGAATAACGTGGATGAATCTTGAAGACCTTATGTTGAGTGAAGCAAGCCAGGCACTGAAGGATGAAGAGTATATGACCTCACTGATTTGAACTGAAGAAAGTGAGCAGTCTATGAGAATCATTGTCTGAAAGATAGGTTAAGAAGGGAGAGAAAGAGAAGATCAGGCCTTGAGCCATCACCCATATGGACATAATCTATGGTAAAGGGATAGAGTATAGTTGCATATTGAAGGATAGGTCAGATGGGTAGGGATATTACTGGGTTTGGTGGTGCAGCATTGACAGGTGGGTAGATTGGGAAGGGCAGGTTCAAATACCCAGGGCATGTAACTATGAATCTTGACATTCCATAGTCAAGACAGGGGAGTGTCATATGCTCCAGGGGGGTGGGGAGGAAGTAACAGTTAAGATCTAATGGGGTATTTAGTGGTCATGGGAAAGGTTTTTCATAATCTTACAGTAATGGACACAGGACATGATAAATATCATCAAAATTTATTAAACTGTATCATCTAAATTGTAAACTGCACTGTAAATCATTGACAATGTTTAGTTGCTATATTTTGCTATCTGTATAACAGTTATAACAATACTAACATCCAAAAAAAGGGGGGGTGTTTAATATGGAGTGGGGAAGGGTGGGGTGGTTTGGTATCTAGGAGTCTCTGGTATTCCATATGTGACTTTGCTGTGACCTAAAACTTCTTTGAAAATTAAATGAAAATTTGGGATACACTGGGGATTGAGAGGGGAAAGGTGTTAGGGCACACCGGACATCCGATAACACAGTGATAAAAGGAAAAAAAATAATTTTTAAAAGGCATTTCTTTTGCTTTTTTTCCTCATTTTTGAATGTCCCAATCCACTAATTATATTTTGTTTTGTTTTGTTTTTTGTTTATTGTTTGTTTGTTTTTTCCTGAGATTCCTTATGTTTGTCTTTTGCATGTAAGCTTATCATTGTTGTTTCTTTTTCCTTTTAAGTGTATTTGATTATTATATAGGCTACATGTTCATGGAAGATTTAGATCACAGAAGGGTTATAATAGGTGCTGCAGGGGATTATTGGTGGGGGGTGTCTGGGAGGGGGATTCATGGGAGTAAATTAATCTGAATTTACATGAAAGATAAACAAAATTGTTCAAAAAATCAAAGGATGAGGCATGGTCACGGTGGGTGGACAATCACTCAATAAATGAGAGAATCTGAATTCCTAGCCTGGAGAGCTCTGCCACATTCTCCAAGGGAGCAGCAACAGTCCTCTGAGTGCAGGGACTGTGTCTGTCAAAAGAGGATGGCCCACTGATGAGTTCTTGTTATTGATGATGACCCTTATGAGTCTTTGCTCTTGTAACTGAAACTTAGCTTACTGTTATGAGGTTCCTAAGGGTTACCACCTGAGAGCCTCCTTGTTGCTCAAATGTGGCCTCTCTCTAAGCCAAACTCAGCATATGAATGCATTACCTTCCCCCAATGTGGGACATGACTCCCAGGGATGAGCCTCCCTGGCAACGAGGGATTAATAACAAGTGCCAACTGGCATCATGACTGGATAAAGACCTTGAATAAAAGGGGGAACAGGTAAAGACAAATGAGTTCAAGTGGCTAAGAGACTTCAAAGAGAGTTGGGAGGTCATCCCAGAGATAACGCTTATGCACACCTCAGTAAGAGCTCATAGAACATCAAAGTGCATATCACCCCACACAGAGGGGCTCCTGAGGGCTCTGGAGACACCCAGGTCCTATATAAGGGGGGATAGCCCCAGAGACTGACACCTTATCAGTGAGCTCTATTTTAGAAACTGTGCTCCTGAGAGTGACAGAATTGGACTCAAATAAATCCTTCCTGCACATGGTTCATCAGTCCCCTCTATTCAAACCTATATGTGATGCTGGAGTTTTTAGGTATACTTCCAGAGACTGGAGCCTCTGACCTACCTCTATGCCAGGTGTGCATAGACTCTCAGTGGAGCTGCATCTCCTACCCTACAGCTCAATGGATTCATCCAAGTCACCTGGCGAGGAGATGACGATGGGCAATGGCCATTCTAGGGAATGGAGAGGGCCTGCATCTGCAGGCAGGATCTTCCCACCCACCATATCCATGTGATATAAGCCCTCTCTCACTTGGAGGTGGAGTGGACATCACCATCCCAGTCCCCTCAGGATTGGGGGAACAACTATGGACTAGAGTGGACTTAATTGTATTCTGTTGTACACATATGGTGATCCTAGCAATGGAAGAAATCATGACAGTGAGTTGGAGCTGGTGGCCACTGGACACTTTTGGGTCAGGGAGGGAATGCTCAGTTGAAATACAGAGGCTTTTTTGGGACTTGGAGGTTGTCCTGATGCCGTTGTGGCGATGGATGTAGGCCATTTTAAATCAGCACACACCATTCAGAACTGTGTGGGAAATAGTGTGTTCTACGATGTGAACTGTGGTCTAAGGTTGATGGCAAGGCCCCAGGATGTGTAGGTCCATTGAGGGTGATGGGCCACACTTGTGGGAGATGTTTGTGTCAGATGTGGTGGGAGGTGTGAGAGGTGGGGAAAATGGGAATCCCTGTAGTTTTCATGTAATATTTAGGTAATCTAAGCACCTTTAAAATATTTATATTTATATATAACATTTTTGTAAGCAAATGCACATATATGCATATATATTTATATATCATTTTACAAATATTGGTATGTATTGTGAAAAATTTGATTTTTACCCACAATAAAAAATAAATTTTAAGAAATGGATTATCACTTGTGTTTATTGGGTGTTTGTTATAAAGTAACCTCAACATGCCTAAGAGGTTAACTTTGGAAAAGGTCTGACTTGAAAACCAATCACCTTGGAATTTCTATACACAGAGCTTTCCTTCCCCAGTGGTGTCATTATTGACTATCCTCCTCTAGACATCGATAGGGATGTCCCTGGATGAACCAGAATGCCTCTGTGATTTCAAAAATTTGTGACCTTCAAGGATGTAGCTGTGGATTACACACAGGAATAACAGGCTCTGTGGGACACATAACAAAGAAAGATATACTGAGATGTGTCAGTAGAAAGTATCAGTCATCTGTTCATGGATGAGATTGCCAACATTCTTATATTTATTTGTGTATCCATAACACCATACCTACATCCAATTTCTCTCTCTGCTGACTCAGAGATAGTCTTAGGTAGTACTGTGGTCCCTAAGTCAGAACTTCCATTCTGACAGAGGCTCTCAATCTAGGATTGCAAACCTGAGGATCCTCTGGGCCTAGTCACTCCTTTCTACCTTCCCAGTCCCAATAGATACAATTTATGGAAGATCCAAGAGGCCACCTGTCCAAGAATATCAACATTATTGCTCAAATATTAGGTAACAAGGAGCATATGCATATATCACTGGCATACTGGGGGGAGGGTTGGGAGAGGGACCAGGTGAACACTGGGGTTTTGTGGGTATGAGATTGAAAGTGCAGAGGTGGGAATGCTCTTGTGGCAGAATGACAGGGAAGGGTCACTGGTTTAAGGTGTTGATTGGGGGGCATTCGGGGTGGGGCACACCTGGAGCAGGCTTCTAGGGAGTGTGTGAGTATCCATTCTGTCATGATGTGTCACATTGGAGGGTGGAGACCCACATGGTGGGCAGGGAGGTGTTGGACTCCCATCTTTGGGAGGACTGATTTGTTCAGGGGTAGACAGGCAGGGGTCTCTCCAGAGAAAAGGTGGTCCCTGGGGGGGGGGGCAGACCAGTGTGTCAAGATCTTTTATTGCATGTAACTATGAGTATTGTCATTCAACGATTCAAGCCAGGGGGTCATTGTGGGCACCAGGGGTTTGAGGTAGGGGGAGTGGAGTGGATCGAGAAGGGGGTGTTTAGTGATCAGTACAAATGTTCTTCATTACCATACAGTGATGGACGCAGGACATGGTAAATAGCATCAAAATTTATAAAAGTGTACGGTCAAAAATGTAAACCATAGTATCAACCATTGACAATGTTTAGTAGCTATGTTTCACTATTTGAATATCAGTTACAACAATGCTACCATCCACATATAAAAAGGTATTAATATGGGGGGGGGAGGAGGAGGATGTTGGGTATATGAGAGTCTCCTGTATTCTGTGCATGACTTTGCTGTGACCTAAAACTTCTTAGAAAACAAAATGAAAAATAGTGAGAAATTGGGGAATGAGAGGGTTAAGGCGTCACAGGACAGACTGGACACCAGATATTAGAGTGATGAAAGACAAAACGTACAAAAATTTTTTTAAATATTTTTTTTTATTTTTAAAAAGATACTTAGATTACACAAATGTTACACAAAAATTATAGGGATTACCATATACCCTACCTCCCACATCTCCCACAACCTCCCACATAAACATTCTTCATTAATGTGATACATCACCTGCAATAGATATACACATCCAGGGGCTTTGCCACTACGCATGGGCCATAGTTCACATTGTATATCACACTCTCTCCCACACAGTTTTGCATGTTATATGATGATATAAAATGGTCTATATCTGTCATTGCAATATCACTCAGGATAATTCCCAAGTCCCAAAAAATTCCCTGTATTACAACTGCTTTTCCCTCTCCCTGCCTCCAAAGCATCCAGTGGCCACGGGCTCCACATTAATGCTGTAATTTCTTCCATTGCTTGAATCACAAGATGTCAATAACTGAATACCAGTAAGTCCACTCTAGGTTTATAGCTCTTCCTCCAATCCTGAGGAGTCTGGGATGGTGGTGTCCACTCCACCTCCAAGTGATAGGGGGCTTATATCCCATGGATAAGATGGATGGGATTATCCTGCCTGCAGCTGCAGGCTCTCTCCATTCCCTGGGATGGCAGTTGTCCATCATCATCTCCTCACCAGGTGTCCTGGGTGAATCCATTGTGCTGTAGAGTAGGAGTTGCAGCTCCACTGAGATTCTGGGCACAGCTGGCACATGGACAGCCCAAAGATTCTGGTCTCTGGAAGTACACCTACAAACTCCAGCACCACATACAGGTTTGAATAGAAGGGACAGATGGACCATGTACAGGGAAGTCATATTTGTGTCCAACTCTGTCACTCTCAGGAGCAAAGAATCCAAAGTAAGGTCCACTGATAAGGCACCAAACTCCAGAGCTATCTGCCCTGATATAGGACATGGGCATCTCCAGAGCCCTTAGGAGCCCCTCTGTTTGGTGTGATATCCACATTGGAATCCTATGAGGTCCTACTGAGATGTGCATAAGCGTTACCTATGGGATGACCTCCCAAATCACTTTGAAGTCTCTTAGCCATATGAATTCATTTGTCTTTACCTTTCCCCCCTTATATTTGAGGTCTTTTTCCAGTCATATTGCCTATTGGCACTTGTTAGTAATCCCTCATTGCCAGGGATGGTCCTCCCTGGTAGTCATGACCCACACTGGGAGGAAGGTAATGCATTCATATGCTGAGTTTGGCTTAGAAAGGCCACGTTTGAGCAACAAGGAGGCTCTCAAGAGGTAACCCTTAGGCACTCCATAACTATAGGCTGTTTCAATTTCAAGAGCAAAGACTCATAAGGCTAGTCACCAATAACAAGAGCCCATCAGTGGATCATCCTCCTTTGCCAAACACAGCCACAGCACTTGGGGGACTGTTGTTGCTCCCTTGGAGAATGTGACAGAGAACTCCAGGATGGGAATTCAGTATTCTCTCATTTATTGAGTGATTCTTCACTCAGTGTGACCATGCCCCATGAGCATTTGAACAATTTTATATACCTTTTATTTATGTTCAGGTGAACTTCCTGCCATGTACCCACCATCCCTGACACACCTGAACATCGATCCTCTCCCACCCCAATTGTAACCCTTCTGTGATCCAAAGCTTCCTTAAAGATGAAGCCAATAAAATAGCCAAATAAAATTAATAGGAAAATGAAATAATAATGTTTAAATGTAGGAGCTAAAATAAATGAAAACTTTAAAAAAACTAAAATTAAAATTAAAGGATGAGATTATGCAAAGAATGGGAATAAATAATTTAAATTTTTTTTAAATATTTAAAAAATAGAAAAAAATTTTTTTTGACATTATGTCATTTATCACTGTAATGTCTTGTGTCCAGTCAGTACAGTGGCACCTTCCCCCTCTCACTTCCCTTTGTCTCACTATTTTTCATTTAATTTTCAAAGATGTTTTAGGTCACAGCAAAGTCACACACTGAATACAAGACACCCTCATATACCCAAACTCGTCCCCCTTTCCTTACCCCATACTAAAACCTTTTTTTATGTGGATGATAGCATTGTTATAACTGATATACAGATAATGAAACACAGCTACTAAACATTGTCAATGGTTTACAGTGTATTTTAGATCATACACTTGTAAATTTTGATGATATTTACCATGTCCTGTGTCCATCACTGTAAGGTAATGAAAAACATTTCCACTGACCACTAAATACCCCCTCTGTGATCTATTCTGTTCCTTACTCCCCATACCCCTGGGGCCCCCTGGCTTGACTCATTGGATGAGAAGATTCATAGTTACATGCAACAAGAGGTCTTGACACACTGGTTTGTCCTCACCCATTAGGAACCACCCTTGCTCTTAAGATGAAAGGCAAAAGGTCAAAAAACTTTTTAAAAAATATTTTTCATTTTTTAATACCCAAATCTTTTAATTTAATTTAATTTTTAGCTTTTTAAAAAAAGTTATTTATGTATTTTGTTTCTTACATTCAAACTTATCATTATTATTTCATTTTCAGATTAAATGTATTCAGCTATTGTAATGGCTTCATCTTTGAAGAAGATTTGGATTACAGTAGTGTTACAACTGGGGTGGTGGAGGATCATGAGTGTGGGGTGTCAGGGATGGGGGATGCATGCGAGGAAGTTCACTTGAACATAAATATAAGGTATATAAAAATGTTCAAATATTCATGGGGCATTGTCACAATGGGTGGATAATCACTGAATAAATGAGAGATACTGAAGTCCCATCATGGAGAGCTCTGCCACATTCTCTAGGGGAGTGGAAGCAGTCCCCCGCCAGGTGCAGGGGCAGTGACTGGTCAGGGAAGATGATCCACTGATGGGCCCTTGATGTTGATGACTGGCCTTATGAATCTTTGCTCTTGAATTTGAAACTTAGCCTATTGTTATGGAGTCCTAAGTGTTGCCTCCTGAGCACCAACTTGTTTCTCAAATGTGGCCTCTTTCTAAGCCAAACTCAACACATGAATGCATTACCTTCCTCCCAGTATGGGATATGACTCCTGGGGATGAGACTCCCTGGCACTGAGGGATTGTTACCAAGCACCAGCTGGCATTGTGACTGGAAAAAGACCTAAAATAAAAGGGGGGAAAGGTAAAGACAAATGAGTTTATATGGCTAAGAGACTTCAAACTGAGTCAAGAGGTCCTCCCAGATGTAACACGTATACAGATCTCAGTAGGATCTCATAGAATTCCAAAGTGGATATCACCCCAAATAGTGGGGCTTCTGAGGGCTCTGGTGACACCCAGGTCTTATGTCAGGGCAGATAGCTCCAGAGTTTGGTACGTTGCCAGTGGGCCCTATTTTCGAGTTTGTGCTCCTGATAGTGACAGAGTTGGACTCAACCTTGTATTCCCTGCACATGGCTCATCTGTCCCTTCTATTCAAACCTGTACTTGGTGCTGGAGTTTGTAGGTGTACATCCAGACACTTGAGTCTTTGGGCTGTCCATGTGCCAGCTGGGCCCAGAACCTTGTTGGAGCAGCAACTCCTACTTTACAGCTCATTGGACTCACCCAGGACAACTGGCAGGGATATGATGATGCACAATGGTCATCCCAGGGAATGGAGAGAGTCTGCAGCTGCAGTCAGCAGGGTCCCATCTATCTTTCCCATGGGATATAAGCCTCCTCTCATTTGGAGGTGGAGTGGACATCACCATCCCAGACTCCCCAGGATGGGGGGAAGAGCTATGGACTAGAGTGGACTTACTTGTATTCTACTATAGACATATTGTGATTCAAGCAATGGAAGAATTTACAATATTGATGTGGAGCCAGTGGCCACTGGAGTCTCTGGCGGCTTAGAGGGGGAAATGCAGTTGTAATACAGGGGCTGTTTCGGGACTTGGGAATTGTCCTGAGTGACATTGCAATGACAGATATAGGTCATTTTATACTATCATGTAACATGCATAACTGTGTGGGAGAGAGTGTCATCTACAATGTGAACTATGGTCCAGGCTTAATGGCAAAACCCCAGGATGTGCTTATCAATTGCAATTAATGTGCCACACTAATGAAGGATGTTTATGTGGGAGGTTGTGAGAGGTATGGGAGGTGGGGCAAATGGGAATCCTTATTGTGTAACATTTATGTAATCTAAGTATCTTTGTAAAAAAAAAATGTCAAAAAATAAAAATAAATTAAAAAGTTAAAAAAAGACATTATAAAGATTACCATTATTTGTTTTGATAAAATCCACAAATCACATTTGATATAACTATATTTCAATTTCCTGTGAGCCTGGCCCATAAACTAGGGCCATGACACAGTTTATGGTAAGTCACGTCCTCTCAGGGTCAAAATACTTCTGAAAATAGAAATCTATGAGTAATAACCATTTGGCAGGAAGGGGAAGAAATAAAATGGAATGGAGTGTGTAGGGTAGTTGGTGAGGAATGGGTCTGATTCATGCCTTAGAATCACTTCCACCAGTCACTGAAAGGGTTTTGGCAGCAACCAATGGTTACATCACAGAGGGACAGCATTTCCTTCAGACTAGCCTTGGCATCCTCACTCTCCTGGTTTGGCGTGCAGACATCCAGGAGGTTGAGGCTTTGAAGTTTGGGCATCTTGAGGCAAACAGAGATGATGTGAGTAGTAAAGGGGAAATCTTCACTTGTGGGAGGACCATATAGTTCCAAATGCTGCAATGACTACATATATTCTAGTTCAGATAATCCTTTGTATGTGAAAACGTTCACACTGAAAGTGAGTTTTCTAGCTTCTGAATATGCCTGCCCTCTGATCATAGAACCCCATCTACTGAGAAGGAGCAGTTGATAACTTTTAGGTTGTAGATATCTTCAACTTCAGAGAGGGCCATCATGAGCCCCTCATCAGACACTAGAGTAATATCAGGAGCTCCAGGGTACACAGGACTTTCAGCCTGTACAAGGCCTTCAGCTGCCTGTCATTGAATGCAGGGACACAGTCCAGGACCACGTGCTGCAGCAATGGTAGTGGGGACAAGTTGCTTTCCCTGAGGAGCCATTTCTTAGAAATTTCACAGTTGTACAGTTCTAGACTCCTAAGGGACTTGGGCAGCTTAGTGATTAGAAATTTCCTCAGGTAGGCAACATGTATCTTCACTTTGGTTAGATGGAGACACCTCTTCCCAACTTAATCAAAACTGGAATGATTTCTGTACCGTTAATGCTACAGATCAGGTAGCCTCCCACACTCAATGACTGCAGTCCTGATCCCAAATATCTCTGGAAGAGATGCCACAGAACAGGGGCTTCTACCTGCAAAAGTAAAACCTGCTAGGTGATCAAAGGTTTAAAATCACCTTTATCCTGCTCAAGTGGGAGAGTAGATCAAATGACATTTAAGGGTCATGGGCAATCTCAAAGTCTCAAAGATAGATCAGATATACCCCTTCCCAGCAGCCCAGTGTTGGCTCAAGGTCAGAACAGCCACCCCAGGGATATCAGAGACACTCAAGAATATTCCCAAATAGATTTCATACATGCCCTAGTTGTTGTCAGGTCCACATATGTCCATAGGGAAAAGTCCTCTGCAAGCATCTTCCAAGCTTGCATACTCTGTAGGGGGAGGAAATTTACATTCATTTTAAAAAATGATCAGAACCTAAGGTTTTACTCCTGACCCTTTGTTCTCCTTTATTGCTATAAGGCCTGGAAAGTGCCTTCAACCATGCCAGAGCTCTTATCACAATGTTTTCCCCTTGAGTCACTTGGACATGACCCCATACTATATTCCCCTCAATTATTTGTTTCTACTCTGAACTTTGAGAATAGCATGACCACTCCTTCCCTTGGGCATTGGCCCATATCTATAAATTCAAATCCTCTATGGAATGCATAGATAGGAGAATATCTTCAACATCATATAAGCAGGCAGTGCCAAGATGGTTTCCAAGCTGTGCTCTGCACCAATTGTGTGCATGGCTTATGATAAAAAATAATATGGATCCTTTGCCTTCTACATGAGCTGAGTGGATTTATGGAAGTTGAAAGATTCTAAGCTGGCTTAGGAGTAATAGCTGGCCTAGACACTGTTTCCTTTTCTGAGTCAATTCATCATCAAGGACAGAGCTTTCTATCAGATCTAAAAAAAAAAGAAGTCCCAGGTCAGTGCAAAGATCTGCTAACTGGAACAAGAAGCCAAAATTCAGGACAGTACACAATGCCAACAAGTGATCAATGAATACAATTCATTGATTGACTTATCCAGAGTTCATGACAGCATTGAGGGACTCCCCTCTCTTTGCTTTCCTTTTAATTCAAAACTTCACTATGGAGAAGTGATGTTATTTATCACTAACACCAAAGACAAGATAGGGGCTAGTCAATGTGATATGGATATAGCAGTTAAAAAAATGAAATATTCAGGGCTTCTTGCTTCTTATATTCTGGCAATACAAAAATAGGAAACCAATGACTCACCATGGAATAAGAGGAGAAATATTTACATATGAAGAAATTATAAAGCAGAAACAAATATAAATGCAGATTGATCCATACCAAAACCAAACTTTCATGATGTTCAACATTCAATATATCTAAAACAATTCAGACATAGTGACAGAAGGATGAAGTGTATAATTATTCTAGAATTTTAAAAATGATAGTACTTCACTCAGAAAGAGAAAACAAACCTTTCAAGGACATATAGACCTTGCATGCAAATGGTGTGCATAGTTGGGTGGAGGAAACCCACCTATGTTTTTTTAATGAAGAAATATGCAACATTCTCCATAAACAATGAAATAAACACAGAAATAATGAGAACTCTGGAAAAGACAATTAGAAAACCAAAACCAAAGGGAAAAAGATTCTTTTGAATAACTGCAAAATTGAGAAAAATATATATTAGAAAATAAAAATACTTAAATACATTATGTAAAAGAATCAATGGTACAGTCTTAAAAACATTCACAGGAAGAGATCTTCATTAAATACTTATATTAATTTTTAAAAGAATTAATATAAGTGATACAAGCACTTATCTAAAGAAGTTAAAAGTAATACAATGAAAAAATCACTTGAGGAAATACATAGAGGATAACTAATAGCAGCAGAAAATATACCATAAGGCAATAAAGCATTAGAAGAAAGTGCTAAGGTAGCAATCCATGTGCACAGTAAACTTTTTGAGGTGAAGGAAATGTTCTATATTTTATCCTGCATCATTCAGTACAGTAGCCATCAACCAGTTGTGGTTTTAGAGTACTTGATATTTGACTTGTACTGTCAATGATCTGAATTTTAGTTTTACTAAATGTTATTTAATTTAAATTTCAACTTAATAGGTACATGTGGCTGATGGTTACTTTATCTGATAGTACAAATCCAGAATCTTGGAGGAGGCAGTAAAATAAAATGAAATAGATTCAAGCTAAAAGGGACACAAATATTCAAATATAGGAAATGAGAACGGTGAAGTGAAAGCAAACACAATAGAATTTAAAGATCATAAGTTGTTGTTTTGATATAAGAAATGCATAAAGAAAGATAGGAATTATAAAATTCTAAAAGAATGGGATTTGCTCATATCTTGTTATTTGGAGACCTCACCAGAATGCCAAAACTGTAAGAGACAGTGAGATCTCCTAGACTCTGAGGCAGGCTCTGCAGGAAAGCAGCACTTTTGTCTTCTCCCAAAGTCCTGTACAGACCAGCTTCTTCTCAGGACAAATGCAACCTCTATGTTGTCTTTCTTTTATATACAGAAAACCATTAATAAACTAATCAAGGCTACTTTCCAGGGACACACCCAATTCCACAGATTCTGAACTGAGTCAGGGCTCCATTCTGTAGGACATGCACTACTTACTTTGATTAGATCTTCCAGACAATTGCCTAATTACATCCATCATACAAAATTGGAGATCAAAGAGATAAGGCCATTCTGAAAGTCATTTGGTATGATGCATTCATACTTCATTTCATAAATAAATACTTTTAAGGGTATTTTTGTACCAAGAAACTCTCTAGATTCTGGAGATAGTGTAGGGAACCTGACACACTGGGCTTCTATTGAGATAAAGCTGGAATTCCCTGAAGGATGTCTGAATTTAAAATAAAGAGCAGATGTATAGAATTCCCATATAACATCCCTTCACCAACACATCACGATGGAACATATATTACAGATTATGAGATAATATCATCAGACTATTACCGCCAACCATGATTCATTTGGCACACTTTTCCATACTCCCCCATTATCAACACAATACATCTTTGGCATAAATTTATGACTATTACAATGTTGCTGTAACCACAGTCCATAGGTCACAATAATTTTATTTTCCCATGCTTTTCCATATTCCCACCACCCTGCAATAGTAATGTGCATCTGCTTTAGCTCACAAAAAGGCACTTTTGCATCTGTACCATCAACCATCATTAAACTGCACCATCATCTGGGTTCACTGTGTTATTCAGTCCCCAGAGTATTCTCTAACATTTATTCAATTGACATTTACATCCCCAGACTACCCTTTCCAGCCACATTCCCCTTTATAAACTAGCTGCTACTCACATAATATGTTACCATCAACTCTATACTTTTCCACAATTTTACAGTCAAGATAATTCAAAATTCCATGCTTAGTGTACTAAACATCAGTAGTCCTTCCCAGCTCTCTCTCCTATTATCTCCTAATAACCTATACTCTAGGTTTTAACTCCATGTATTTATTCTCCATATTTCATTCATATTAATGAGAACATGCAATATTTGTCCATTTGTATCTGGCTTACCTCACTTAGCATAAGGCCTTCAAGATTCATCCATGTTATCATGTGTCTCAATTTTGTTTTTTCTTACTGCAACATAATATTCCATCACATGATTGTTTTGTAAGTTCACAACTTCTGTAATAAAAATATATTTTAAAAAATAATATTAGGATGCCTTCGGGGAAAGATAAACCAAATGTAAAATATGGACTAGAGTTAGCAATAAGATTTTGATGATATTCTTTCAAAATTTCTAGAAAATGTCTCACAACAATGGAAGGTGTTGGTGGTGGGTTGATGTATGGGACCCCAGTATGATGTTTGCATGTTTGCTTTCCAAGTTCACAAGTTTTATTATACACTTATTGTTTATGTTTTTTTATGTATGAATGATAGATTTCAATAAAATTTAAAAATTAAAAAATAAATAACAGAAGAATAACTTTGAATATATACAATATACATAATGATGTGACAAAAATAAAATATGTACTGTGATGGAGGATTGAGGAGGGGAATGGTAGGGCACATATCACATACTGTTCTCTAGAACATGTTAAAGATATGGAAAATGGAAGCCAATTTTATACTTTAGTTTTTCGTCAAGGGGAAAATAAATTTTCAAAAGTATAGCAAATGGAATTCAAAGTTTTATTGTCAATTCAATCACAATTCAATTTTATGTTTGAGTGGTGTTCAAGGGCTTTATTTTCTATATCCCTGGTTTCATTTTATGTCTTGTAGAAATATGGTTACAAATATTTTTATAAAAATCAAACATGAGACATACACAACTTTATTAAAATGTAAAAATATATGTTTATTTATGTCTGTATATTTGTAATGTATGTGTGTTATACTACAAAAGGAATTTTTTTCCTTTAAAAATATTCTGGAGCTTTTGAACTTGTGACTACCTCCATATTTTTAAGGATAAAATGTTTCTTTCATTACATTACATACTCAAAGTAAGTGGATATGGAACACCCCTGCACATTGGCTTCCTGGATGAAATTTGAAAAGTTCTAATGACTGTGTCCCAGCTCCAGAGACTATGACTTAATTTTTCCTCCTTGTGGCCTGTACTTTCAGAGTCTTAGAAGGTCTTCAGGTGATTCTGATAAGAATTGGATTTTGAGAACCTCTTCTCCAAGGAAGCTGAGACCCATAATAGGACCTTGATACTCATAGCATTTGATATGTAGAACAGCAGCAATAGTATCTCCTGGGGCTTGGTAGAAAAGCAGAATAAGTATTTGCAGTTTTAAGATGGTCCCAGGGGACTCATATCATTGTTCACTGTGAGGGGCACTGGCTCTGAACTGCCTTCGAGCCTCAACACCACCAGTGTTAATATTTGTGTAGAACAATTGAGATACTGCCACTGCCTCCTTCCACACATATCCAAATGAATCAGTATTTAAAAGAAAAACAGATATTTGCCAAATAGTTTTCCTGAAGATTTTCTCTGAATTATAGTAATTCAGCTAGTTTGACTTCGGTGCAGAGACTCACACTTTCACAAATTTCCCACCCCCCTGCATTGGATGCTGGGTCATAAAGAAATATTCTTAAGTTAAGATACTGAATAGTACAGCCAGTAGTAGGATGACAAACAAGAGTATTCTGCCTGACCCATTTCTTCAAATACACAGCACCACTTCCCAGAGGTAATTCTTCCACTTATTTTTCCTGTTTGATGACTCCCAGGTTTTCTGATGGCTTCAATTCAACTTTTGTTCCAGTGCTCCCTAGGATATTTTCCAGAGCAAGTATGAAAAATTGGAGGGTTACTGAAGTGCATAATGTCTAAATTTTATATTCATGGGGTCATTGATTCCTCTCTGTTTCACAATGGTTGTTAAATTGGAAAATAACGCACCTATATCAATGGTCACCAAATTTTCTAATAAACTTACATTATGACACCAGCCATGGGCCTACACTTGGCCTCATGTTATTGCCAAGTGTGCCTTATTCCCAGTAGGTATTTTCACTAAGATGGACTGGCACTTTCCAGCCCACTGATGTTCCCACCTGACTTGGGGATAGCTAAAGATAGGACAAAAATGGAGAAATGTTTGACCCAATTGTTTAAATTTGCGAATACATGGACTTATTTTTTCTTCAGCAAAATCCTTAAAATCAGAATTTTACCCTGCCGCCAACTCCACTTAGGTCATCTTGCTCTTGGGCTCATTCCAAGGAATAGATTTCTATGACACTTGATTCTTTCTCTTATTTTGTCTAATATTTATATATTACAAACTGATAATGTATTTTAATCCATTGTTGACTTTCTTTGACTACTATAAGGTATATTTTTTTCATGCAGTTAGTTTTCCTCTCAAGATTGCATTTGAGAATTATCATTTTGGCTGAGTTCAACCAAGAAAAAATAGTGAGGTCTATGGCAAAAACATGGAGGTTACCTTTGAATACTTTTAAAACAATGACAGAATTAAAGGATGAAATCTGTTTTTCTTAATTTCATCTACATTATTTGCTTAATTAGATGGAAACAGTTGTGTCAAAAAGGCATGTCTTGATTAGATTTTTCTTGATCAGGGTGTATATTTTGGATTATATTACTGATGAGACTAGCAATTTAATAGAAAGGCAGAACACATTCAAAAGGGTAATTTGTCTAGAAAGAGCAAGATGTCCTGAGTTCCTGAGTGTGGCCACAGTGCCCTCAGTATATACTTGGCTACCCTAGCTTTAACATATATGTGGGTGGAGGCAATCCCTGTGAAAACTTTTCACCAGGAAGGATAGAACTACGCTTTTTGGTAAACTCACATTTGAGAAAATTGCTTAATCTAAACGCTGGTATTTGGGGTCAGGACATAGAGGGAAGGTATGATTATTGTTATATGGAATTTCTCTGGATGTATCATTCATAAGTCAAATGGAAACTTATCATATTTTAGTGCTCCAGGGTTTGATTTTTTTCTCTAAATTAATTTTGTTGGGTGAGACAGGCAATAAAATAAATAAACACACAAACTTATAATGACAAACTAAATGAAAGTCCTAAAATTGGTAGAGTTCTATAAGGCGAAACTTAAATGGAAGTCCAGAAACAGGAAGTCTGAGGAGTTGAAATTTAATATGAAACTAAAGGAAAATGAGTATGAGGAAAGAACGGGTATGAAGATTGGAGGGGGAATCAAAGATGCTATCTCTATGTAGAGATAACAACAATGCTCTTTGTTTGCCATGTTCTGAGAGCCTGTTCAAAGATTAATCCCTGGATGCCTAGTGGGGGCAGGAACTACTTATTGGAGGTTCCAGGAAGAATATTTTCTACTATTTTTGGGGAAAGTAATTACTTCAGTCTGAGTTATAGTTGATTTACATGACTGTAATATATGTAAGTATAGCTTAAAGCTTATAAATAAAATCCAGATAAAAGATTTGAACACTGTTGGTTTAGGAAAGAAATGGGGGGAAATTAAAGCAATTAAATGTGTGAGATTTCAAGACAGTATATAGAAAAAGAAGAGAATGGGGCTCAGATGTAGATTCATGGTGTCCCCTGGTCACCTGGAAAGCCCGTGTCAATCTCCACTTGCAGAAGGAGACTTGGAAAGATTTTCTTAAGACAATCCCGGCACCATAGGGATGGGGGGCAGAAGCGGGATGACCTTCCCTGTCATTAAGGAGAGCTATCTGCAGATGTATGGCACTGGTGTGGGGCTGCCCAGCAGGATGGACCAGAACTTTCATTCCCCATGCACTCGTGACTGCTGCACACATAATTGTTGGCAGGGCCTCGGGAAAACCTTTCCAAGAAACCCTCTGAAGGTGCAGACCAGGGATCACCACTGTCTTCAAACTACCTAGTCCCTACTCTCCAATATCCTCTGCAAAGAATTCCTCAAACTAAACTCCTGGGACATCTCAAAATTAAATCCTTACCCATACTCTCCCCTTTTCTTCATGTTCAAGCATTTACTTCAGTTTTCTCTTTGCACTCCTATGCTGACAGTGTTGAAAACTCATCTGAATTTATTTCTGTGTTTTGAATGATCCTCATTTGTACTACAGAAATCTAAAATGAATGAAAAAATTTCAAACGGAAGCAATTACTTTCCCCAGCACAAGTTAATGGCTTCTTCATGGGTGGATGTGTGAATTGTGGACTGGATTAGATTCATGACTTGTTTCTCCTTTCTTATCTATGCCTGTTCAATGTTCAGATTGAGGGAATATCCAATGGAAGACAGCTGGTAGCTGAGTTCTTGAAAATGCAACTATAGGTGAGTAGGGGCATTCACCTTCTTATGAAATTAAACCCCTGTTGCCTGTGGATGGGGAGCCTTCTCCTCTGTTACAATTAAGCATTAATTCTTCATTCCCACCCCCATCTCTGTCCTGGTAACTCATGTTCTTATTTCTGACTCTATGCATTTGTTTATTCTAATTTTTGGTTGTAGAGCCTATTTTCCCCTACCAGATGACTTGGGACACTTGTCAAAAGTCAATTCCATTGGCCTATATGGCTACCCTTGTGCCAGTACACTATTTTCTAATTACTGTAGTTTTGTAATAAGCTTTGAAATCAGGAAGTGTATAATCCTCCAAATTTGTGCTTCTTATTCAAGATGTTGTGGGCTATTGGGTGCCCTTTATCTTTCAATATGAATTTTATTATTGGCTTTTCCATTTCTACAAAGAAGGTTGTATTGAATTTTGATTGGGATTGCATGGAATCTGCAAATCACTTTTGGTAGAAGTAATATCTTAATATTTAGTCTTCCAATCTATGACCTTGGGATGTCATTCCATTTATTTAGGCATTTAATCTCTTTCAACAATATTTTTAAATTTTTTTTTCAGTCCTTCCCATCCTTGGTTAAATTTATTCCTAGATATTTGACATTTTATGTTATTAAAATATATTTTTTTCTTTTTCAGCATGTTCATTATATGTGGTCAAAAACAGCATTATATGTGCATGTTGGTATTGTACCTCAACAATTTTCTGAATTCATTTATTAACTCTAGTAGATTTTTTTGTACATTTTTATTTCTGTGTTTTGCCTAATTACTTTGTCTAGAACTTCCAGTACAATGTTGAATTAGAGTGGTGACACTCAGGATACTTTTCTTGTTCCTGACCTCAAGTGAGGTCAAGCACTTTGTCTTTCACCATTAGGATAATGTTACCTGAGGTTTTTCATATCCCCTTTATCATTGAGAAATAGAAATTTTCTTCTATTCCTATGTTTATGAGTGTTTTTTTTTAAGAAATCATGTTTGATTTTGTCAAATGCCTTTATGCATCCACCAAGATGCAGATCTGTAGTGTTTTACATTAATTGATTTTCTTATTTAAGCAACCTATGCATTCCTGGGATGCAGTCCACTTGATCACGGGGTATATATATTTTAATGTGCTGTTGGATTTGCTTTGTTAGTATTTTGTTAAGCATTTTTATATCTGTATTCATGAGGAATATTGGTGTATAATTCTTTCTCATATCTTTATTGCTATAAATATGATGCTGGCTGTATAGAATGAGTTTAAAAGTTTCCATCTCTCTTGAATTTTGGAAGAAGTTTGAACAAGACTGATCTAAATTCTTTCTTGAGTTTTAGGTAAAATTCATTGATGAAGACATCTGATCTTGAATTTTTATTTCTAGGGAGGTTGTTGATTAGAGGGTTGACTTCTTTACTTTTTAAAAATATATTTTTATTTCAGAGGATTTGAACTTACAATCATACACTTGTGTAGAATTCCCATACAACATGCCTTCACCAACACTCCACACCATGATGATCTTGATTCAGTGTAGATAGCTGTGTTTATAGGAATTTGTCAATTTCATCTAGGTTATCTAATTTGTTGTCATTCTATTGATTATAGAAATATTTTATAATCTTTTAAATTTATTTGAGATGGTAATTTCTTTTTCATTTCTGACTTTAGTTTTTTCTCTCTTCTTCTCTTTTTAAGTCCAAATAAAAGTAGTTTTTAATATTAGTATTATTTTTTAAGAACAAAATTTCATTTTGTTTTTTTCCCTCTGTTGATTTTTATTTGCTTTATCCTTTATCTCTGTTCTAATCTTTGTTGTTTCCATCCTTCTGCTCACTTTAAATTTAATTTGTTTTTCACTTTCAAGGTTCTCCAGTTTTGAGGTTATGGTTCTGATTTTACATCTTTTTTTTAAAACATAAAATTTAGATCTATAAATTTCCCTCTCAGCATGGACTTTGCTTTTTCCTATAAGTTTTTTAAGGTTGTGTTTTATTTTCAATCACTTAAAGATGTTTCCTATTTCCCTTGTGATATGTTCCTTGATCCATCAGTTGTTTGAATATATTGTTTCATATTTGTGAATTTTTCAATTCTCTCTCATTGATTTCTAGCCTCATTCAATCATGTTTAGAGAAAATGCATTGTATAATTTCCATATGTCTAAATTTTTTGAGTTATTTTGCAACCTAATATATGGTCTACCCCAGAATGATCCATGTGGACTAGAGAAAAATATGCATTATGCTGTCATTGATTGAACTGTTCTATATCTGTTAAGTCTAGTTTGTTTACAGTATCACTCAAATGTTTTATTTCCTATTGATCTTCTACCTAGACCTCTGTTATCAAAAGTGGTGTATTGAAGTCTTCCACTATTAATGTAGAACCATGTACTTCTCCCTTCAAATTTATCAATATTTACTCCATATGTTTTGGGAGCTCTGCACTTATGTGAACATATTTTTATAGTTGTTATATCTTCATGTATTGAACACTTTATTAGTATATAATATCCTTCTTTGTCCCTTGTAACAATTTTTTTTACTTAAAATCTATATTATCTCATACTTTAGAGCTCCCCAGATCTCTTTTGTTTATTATTTGCATAGGATATATTTTTTTCATCATTTCCCTTTCAACCAACTTGTGTCTTTGAATTTAAGATGAGCATCTTGTAGAAAACATATCTTGGATCATGCTTTTAAAACTATTCTCCCAATCTCTGGCTTTTCACTGAGGAGTTCAACCTATTTGCATTTAAAGTAACTATTGATAGAATGGGAATTTCTGCTGTCATTTTGCTATTTGGTTTTTCAAAGTCTTGTACCTTATTCTGTCCCTTAGTTCTTCCATTACTTCCTACTTTCATATTTCTTTTATCTTTTGTAGTGATCCATTTTAATTCCCTTCTCATTTCCTGCTGAGTATGTTTTCCTTTGTAGCTAATATGGTGCTGAAATTTTACATTCTAAATCTATAAAAATATTGTTACATTTGAATCCAACTTAATTTTAATAGCCTACACAAACTTTATCTCTAACTCCAATACCTCCTACTTTTTGTTGCTCTTTTCACAAATTATATCTTTATGCATTGTGTGTTCAAAGACATAGATTTATCATTTTTAATGAATTTGCATTTTAGATCCTGTAAAAGTAAAAAGAACAGTTACATACTGAAAATATTATATAATAATATGCCATCTCTAATTACTTGTATTTTTTCCTTAACTGGAGGCTTTTATTTCTTTATTCTGCTTCAAACTTCTGTGGATTGTCCTTTCCTTTCAGTCTGAAGAACTCCTTTTAGCATTGCTAGTAGGACAGGTGTATTGGTGATGAACTCCCTGAGCTTTTGTTAATCTGGGGATGTCTTAATCTCTCCCTCATTTTTGAATGAGAATTTCCTCAGATATGAAATTATTTTTTCCTCATTATATTCTTCCAGCACTTTAAATATTTCATCCTATAGCCTTCTTGCCTCTATTGTTTCAATGGGAAATTGATACTTAAAGTTATTGGGGCTCCCTTGTACATGACATTTTGTTTCTATTTTACAGTTTTCAAAACTCTCCTCCTTGTCTTTGGCATTTGACAGTTTGATTATATGTGTCTGAGGCTGAGTCTCATTGCATTTATCCTGTTTGAAATTCACCGAGATCCTTGAATGTGTATATGTATATCTGATTAAATTTGGCAAGTTTTATGCCATTCTTGCTTTCACTGTTCCTTCTGCCCCTTTCTCTCTTTCTTCTCCCAGAATGCAAACATTGGTATGCCTGGTGGTATCTCACAGTTTTCTCAGGCTCTGTTCATATTTGTTCATTATTTTTTATGTCTGCTCCTCAACTGGATTGATTTCAATTGACTTATCTTCAAGTTCACTCATTCTTCTGCCAGACTTCAATCTGTTATTGAGCCTCTCTATGGGATTTTTAATTTAAGTTATTGTGGTCCCCAACTCCTGCATTTCTTTTGGGTTCCTTTAAAAAAATAATTTCTATCTTATTATTGAGATCCTGATTTTGTTCAATTATTTTCTTACAATTGGTGAAAGCACCTTTTTATAATTACACTATTAACTATAGTGCATGGTTAACCCTAGGGTTCACTGTTTGTGTTGAACAGGACTGTGAATTTTTAAAAATTGCTCTCTTATTATATATATATATAAATGTATTCTAAAAAGTTCACCTTTTAACCACATTTAAATATATAATTCAGTGATGTTAAATACTTTCAAAATGTTAGTCTACCATCACCAACATCCTCACCAAAATATTTTATCATCCCACTTAGAAAATTTGTAAAATTGAAGCAATAAATCTGCTTTCTCTAACCCCACCTGTCCCCTGGTAAACTGTATTCTTGATTTTAACTCTATGGGTTTGCTTATTCTCACTATTTCATATCAGTGAGATCATACAATACTTACCCTTGGTGTCTGGCTTATCTCATTCAACTCAATGTCCATCCATGGTGTTGCATGTATCAGATCTCCATTATTTTTAGGGCTGAATAATATTCCATTGTATGTATATACCACA
The DNA here is from genome assembly GCA_026826555.1 of Tolypeutes matacus. Lineage (NCBI taxonomy): Eukaryota > Metazoa > Chordata > Mammalia > Cingulata > Chlamyphoridae > Tolypeutes > Tolypeutes matacus. The sequence continues at coordinate 623,690 of JAKSZT010054003.1, forward strand.
TTGTTTATCCATTCATCAGTTGATGGACACTTGAGTTGCTTCTATCTTTTGGCAATTGTGAATAATGCCATTATGAGCATCAGTGTGCAAATATCTGTTTGATCTCCTGCTTTCAATTCTCCTGGGTATATACCTAAAAGTAGCATTGCTAGATCCTTTGCTAATTTTATACTTGACTTTCTTAGGAATGGCTGGAACTCTTTCCACATCAGATGCACCATTTCACATTCATACAAACAATAAACAAGTGCTTCCATATCTCCATATCCTCTCCAACAAATGTAATTTTCCATTTTTAAAATAGTAGTCATTCTAATGATTATGAAATGGTATCTCACTGTGGCCTTGATCTGCACCTTCCCAATGCTAATCATGTTGAGTATGTTTCCATAAGCTTTTTGACCATTTGTATATATTCTTTGTAGAAAAGTCTATTCAAGTCTTTTGTCCATTTTTTACTTTTCTTCCCTGTCTTTATATTGTTGAATTTTAGGCCTTAATCATATATTTTGGATATCAACCCCCCATTAGATATGTGGTTTCCAAATATTTTTTCTCTTTGTGTAGCTTGCCATTTTACTTTAAAGATAAAGTCATTTGATGACCAAAATTTTCTAATTTTGATGAGATCCTATTTAATCATTTTTTGTTGTTGCTCATGTATTGGGTGTAAATTCCAAGAAACCATGACAACACAAGGTTGAGAAGATGCTTCCCTACACTATCTTCTAGGGATTTTATAGTTCTTGTTGTTATTTTTCAGTCTTTGATCCATTTTGAGTTGATTTTTGTATATGGTGTGAGGTAGCAGTCCCCCTTCATTCTTTTGCATATGTAGATCCTGTTTTCCCAGCTCCATTCATTGAAGAGACCATTCTTTCCCATTTAAGAGACTTTGAATCCCTTCAAGAATCAGTAAGACATAAATGTAAAGGTTGATTCCTGAACTATCAATTTAATTCCACTGGTCCATGTCTGTCTTTGTGCCAGCACCACACCATTTTGATAACTGTTGTTTTGTAATAAGTTTTAAAATAGTTACATGTGCATCTTCCAACTGTATGATGGTTTTGGCAATTTATATAAATTTGATGACTGGCTTTTCCATTTCTGCAAAGAAGGCAGTTGGAATTTTGATTGTGATTGTGGCCAATTCTGTATATCACTTTGGGTAGAATTGATATCATAACAATATTTAGTCTTCCATTTCATGAACTTGGAATATCCTTCCTTCCATTGATTTCTTTAAGCAATGTTTTCTAGTTTCTGTGTACAAGTCTGTTACATACTTGGTCAGATTTATTCCTAGGTATTTGATTCTTTTCGTTGTTATCATAAATGGAATTTTCTTCCAATTGTTCATTACCTGTGTATAGGAAGATTATTTTTTTGGGGTATTGATGTTGTGCCCTACCACTCTGATGTGTTTATTTTTTAGCTCTAGTAGCTCTGTTGTGGGTTTTTCAGGTTTTTCTGAATATATGACCATCTCATTGCAAATAGGGATATATTCTATTTTAATTTTGATGCCCTTCATTGACTTTACTTGCCCAATTGTTCCTGCCATAACCTCCAGTGCATTGTTGAATAAATGTGCTTTCAATGGATATCCTTGTCTAATTACTGAACCTAGAGGAAAAGCCCTCAGTCTTTCATTATTAAGTATGATGTTAGCCACAACTAAAATTTATGCGGCCTTTATCATGTTGAGGAAGTTTCCTTCTATTCTTAGTTTTGTGGGCGTTTTTTTTTTTTTTTTTTTTTAAAGGGATGTTAGATTTTGTCAGATACTTTTTTTGCATCATTGACACGTGCTTGTGGTTATTTCCTTCATTTTCTTAATGTGGTGTAATACATTAATTCTGTTTCTTATGTTGAACCCCTGGCATACCTGGGATAATTTCTGCCTTATTGTGGCATATACGTATATATTTTTTCATTTATTTTATTTAGTTGGTTTTAAAATCCCCTGCTTTGGCACTTACAAAAATTACTTATTTATTATTTCTTTATTGGAGATATTGTGGGTTTACAGAACAATCATACATACATTTCAGGATTCCTATGTACCCCCAACCACCAATACTCTGCATTAATGTGGAATGTCTGTTACAATTTATGATAGATAGAACATTTTTTATAATTGTACTATTAATTGAAATCTGTGGCTTAACATAGGGTTCACAGTTTTTGAAGTATAGTTACATGGATTCTTTTCATTAATTTTTTGCTACCATATATACAATCTAACATTTTCCCTTTAATCACATTCAGATATATATTTCAGTGCTATTAATTGTATTCACATGGTTGTGTTGCCATTACCACCTTCATTACCAAAATATTTACAAAACTCTAAGTAGGAGCCCTGTACATATTAAGCCTTAACTTCCATTCCCTAGTCCCACCCTATCCCCTGGTAACTTATATTGCAGATTGTGATTCTATGAGTTTGTCTATTCTAATGATTACAAATCAGTGAGATAATACAATTTGTTTTTAATACTAGCCATTCTAATGGGTGAGAAATGGAATCTCATTGTGGTTTTGATTTGCATTTCCCTAATAGTTAAGGATGTTTAGCATCCAGTTATGTGTTTTCTGGCAATTTGAATTTCTTTTGGGGTAGATATCTAGTCAAGTCTTTGGCCCCTTTTTAATTGAGCTGTTTGCCCTTTTGTTGTTAATTGAATGATTATGTGTTCATTATATTAAAACTTTATAAGATATAATGTTTCCAAATATTTTCTCCCATTGTTTATGTTGTCATTTTACTTTCATGGTAAAGTACTCTGAGGCAGAAAAAAATTTTATATTGATGAGTTCCCATTCACTTATTTTTTCTTTTGTTGCTTATACTTTGGGTGTAAAGTCTAAGAAAGCATCGCTTAACATATGGTAATGAAGATGCTTCCCTACATTTTCTTCTAGGTGTTTTATAACCCAAGCTCTTATATGTAGGTGTTTGATCCATTTGGAGTTGATTTTTGAATACAGTGTGAAGTAAGAGTCCTCTTATGTTTTTTTTTTTTTTCTTTCTCAAATGGAGATCCAGTTTCCCAACAATATTTGTTGAAGAGATTATTATTTCCCAATTCAGTGGTCTTTGCCCCTTGTTAAAATCAGTTGGCCACAAATGTGAGGGTTGATCTCTCTCCTCTAAATTCAATTCCATTGGTCTTTCTGTTTTTGTGTCAGTACCAGGCTGTTTCTTTTACTGTGGTTTTGTAATACCTTTAAGATTAGGATGTTTGTGTCCTCCAACTTCATTCTTCTTTTGCAATATGGTTTTAAGTATTCAGGGCTCCTTACACTTCCCCATATATTTGATAATTAGGATTTCTATTTCTGAAAAGGTCATTGGAATTTAGATTGGGAATGCATTGGATCTGTAAATTGCTATGGGTAGGATTGACAACATAACACTGGTTAGTTTTCCAATCCATGAACATAGAATATCCTTCTATTTATTTAGGACTTTTTATTTCTTCCAGTAATGTTTTCTAGATTTCTTTGTACAAGTTCTTTACAACCTTGGTTAGATTTATTTCTAGGTATTTCATCTTGTTTATTTTCTGAATGGACATTTCTTGATTTTTTCTTTTAATTTTTCAATGCTTGTATATAAAAACATTACTGACTTTTTGGTGTTAAACTTGTACTCTGCAACTTTGCTGAATTCATTTTTAGCTCTAGGAACTTTATTGTTTTTTCTGGATTTTTTGTATAAAGGAGCAAAGCATCTGCAAATAGGGAGCATTTTATTTCTTCCTTTCTTCTTTTAATGCCTTTTATTTTTTTCTTGCCAAATTGCTCTGGCAAGAAATTCCAGTTCAGTCTTAAATAACAATGTGACAGCAAGCATCTTTGCTTTGTTCCTGTTTTTAGGGAGAAAGCTTTAGTCTTTCACCATTAAGTAGGATGTTAGCTGTGGGCTTTCCATGTATGTCTTTTATTATGTTAAGGAAGTTTACTTCTATTCCTAGTGCTCTAAGTGTTTTTATCATGAAATTATACTAGATTTTGTGAAATGCCTTTTCTGCATCAATTGATATGATCATTTTTAGTTGTTTCTTTTATAGGTAGTATGAAAGAGGTCTTCTTTCATTCTTTTGGTTATGGATATCCAGTATTCCTTGCACCATTTATTGAAGAGAATGTGCTGCCCCAGAAAAGTGGACTTGGTAGGCTTATCAAAAATCAGTTGAGGGGATTGTGGGAACATGGCATTGCATTAGACAGATAAGGCTCAGGTCTCTCACAAAAACAATGGGGAAAGACCCAAAATTTGTCCAAGGGACATGCTTTGGGGGTCAGCAGACCAAGACAGTGCTTCACAACTCCAGGAGGGTGAGGAACAAAAAGACAAAGGAGGTGAAACAATAAACTGTGAGTTACTAAGCCTCCCCACCACTGGGAAGGGCTCCCCTCCCCCACCACTGAGTTATTCAGTGGGTTTAAAACCCCTGGCTCATTGCAGCTGACTGAGAGGAGAGCAAATGTCTTCCTCCCTGCCAGCTGTTACAAAGGAAAAAAAAAGGGGTAGTTGGGGAGAATTTCTTCAGTGAATTTGGCCAATGGAGCCCACTTTGAATCTCAGGTCTGGACAGATAAAAATAAAGAAAACTAGAGAGATACACCTGCATGGAATGGCATGCCAACAAAAGTGATCTTCTGGTCTGTCTGGAAACTAGATGGTCAAAAGCTGCTTCTAGAGCTCTCTTTACCCCACACCTGGGAGAAAGTCTGCACTGCATTAGTGAGTCCCTCACATGATTTTGGTAACTTAAGCTGTACAATTTTAAAGACTTAGGATAGTTTGAACAAAATATCAAAGAATATCAAAGAAAAAATAGCAACATTGGGCAAGAGAGAGAAATTGGCCATCAGAGAAAATTCACCAGCATAGATGCCTAGACATCAGCATAAAAATTACAATCCACACTAGGACAGAGATGGCCCAGCCAAAGGAACAAACCAAATATCCTGAAGTGATTCAGGATTTAAGACAATTAATCAGTGATAATCACACAACTCTCCTAAATCAATTTAAAGAATTTAAAAAAAAATATGAGTAAACAGATAAAGGATATTAAGCAGACACTGGGTGAGTATAAAGAACAATTTACAAGTCTGCAAAGAAAAGTAACAGACCTTATGAAAGATCCAATGGAAGAGATTAAAAATACATTAGACAAGTTCTGGAAAAATGGCATCAAATTAGGTAGGCAAGGCCCAACTCTCTCACAAAAAAAGAACAGAGAAAGGGTAAGGCCTTATCTGAGAGAGCTACTTTGGATATCTATAGAACAGGAAAGTGCTCTGCATCATCCAGTAGGGAAATGGACAGATAAAGAAGCCAAAGGAAAACCATGAGTTGCTTGTCCCTGTGGCTGGAAACAGCACATATACCTTACCCACAGGGCAAGTAGTCACAGTGGAACCTCTGGCTCACTACTGCCAATGAAGTGGGGGGTACAATCCCTGGGAGAAAGAGTAGTCTGACAGAAGGCCAAGAGTGGTTTCTTTGCAATGTTTTTGGCCACCTGAGCCCCCTTCAGTTCTTGGAAGGCACACTGACCCAATGGGGAGAAGGGAGGGGAATCTGCTCAGGCAGGCTGTCACACCCAGACTCCCAGGGAGAGAGGAACTAGATTAGTGAGGGGGCAGAGAAAGGTGACTAATCAGCAGCACTCTGGCAAACTGTTAGAAGTCCAAAGCACCTGAGGGAAAGGGGACAGATAGAGCCAGTTAAGCTTTTTAATACTAATTAAACTGTGGAACCAGTTAAGCCCACTGGAAGAATTCCCACCTTGAATATATGAGGACCCTGGTTCAATTCCCAGACCTCCTTAGAGAAGTGATCCAGAGAATGATCCACTGGGTTATCAAAAAACACAATATTTTTGTTTGTTTTCAGTTTCTTGGATCTGTTATTTTTCAAAGGTTCCTTATTTTACTCACTAAAACCTGGTACACCATCTGCAGAGGGAAGGCCACAGGGTGATTGATGGACATGGCAGCTTGAGAAGCAGCTTAGGGGCTTAAGAGGGAAGGCTGCTATTCCTTGTTGTTTTTTTTTTTATTATTTGTTGCTGTTTTGTTTCTTATTAGTTGTGTTTCCCCTTTCTTTGTTTCCTTTTTTCTATCTATTTTTTCTACCTAATTTATCTTTCTTCCCTTCATATTTCTATCTTCTGTTTTCCGCTGTTTTTCTTTCAATCCACTTCTATTTGTTTGGCCTTTTTTGTTGTTGTTTTTATTTCTATCTTTTTTTCCTTTTCTCTCTCTTTTTCTCTGTCTTTTTCTCTCTTCTCATCATTCTGGCCTTTTCATTCATTCTATAAATTTTTCTCTATTTCATTTCTTGTTTCAATTATTCTATTCAAATTTTATTCTTATTCTTTGTACTTATGATTTTTTTACTCATGTTAATTATTTCTTTTCCTAGTTCTTGTACAGTTCCTCTTCTACCTATTTTACTATTTTATTATTGTTCTTTTTCTCTCTTTATCTCTTGCCTTTTCTCTGTTCTTAATATGTTTTTCAAGGGAACACAGACAACAGCAATAAGAGAATAGAATAAGAGGAATGAAGTGTCAAAGAGAAGACTTGTAACAAACACAAAAACAGCAAGAAAATAAATCCCCAGTGTAGAAAGAGAGGCTAACCAACCAAATAAGCCCATAAAGGAGAGGAGCCAAGATGGCGTTAGTGTAGGAGGGCACACAGTGTAAGCTCCCAGAGAAAGGCGGATTGTGGACGGGGTCCTGCCCAGGGGTCTGTGCTGTGCACGCATGGAAGGAGAAGCTTGGGACATCTATCTGCGAGGATCAACAGTGTGGATGGAATGGTAGAGATTCGTGAGTTTTAAGCCTGCTGGTGGTGGTTGGCATGGAAGGCTAAGCCCCATGGTTAGGGGGAAAAAAATAAAATAAAATAGCCGATTGGAGCCGTGAGCAGGGCTCGGCAACCAGGAGGCAGGGCCTAGTGGGAGGGGGCACTCTCTGAGGGGGGCACTGGTAAAAGGACGAGAGAGTTTTATTTTCTGGGGATTTGGCTGCCTGGAGCCCCTTGGACATTGGGTGAACAGAACAGCCAGAGAAAATCGGCACCCAGCAGAGGGAAGGGGTGATGCTGTTCGGGAAAGGAGTTGATTTACCTAGCTGCCCAGGGATAAGCCCCAGGCCACCATAGAGCCAGGAAGAGGGGACACTCTCCAAAAGAGGGAGGGTTCTGTTGGAGGACAGGGAAGGGAATTTTTTTTTTTTTTTTTTGCCATTGATCTGGCTGCCTGGACTGCCCCATAGCTTTGGGGAGCAGAAAAGCTGACCTGAAGCAGCATCAAGCTGAGAGGAGAGGTGACTCTGCTGAGTCAAACTGATTTACATAGCAACTAGGTGACACTTGGGCTCGGCTCCAGAAGGGGTGGAGTCGGCCGTCTTTAGCACTCTGCACTCACTAACATTCGAGCTACAGCTACCCTGGGGAGTCCAGGAAGTGGGATGTGCTTGATTAATTTCCATGGGGTCCCCTCCGTAAGTGGGTTGGTCTAGAGGAGGAATTATTTTAGGTTCTGTATTTCATAAAAAAAAAGTGAGAAGGTCATTTCAGTAAATGAAAAATAAATTCTTTTTAATTTAGTTTAATAGCTAAAAGCTGTTTCAGGACCTGCATATAGAACCCTGCAGGGAAGTTGATTGATAAACACAACCAGGCAGAGAGGATCCACGTGGACCCTAGGGGAATCATTGACCCCCTTTAGCTCTGTTTGACTGGTTGCCTGTGTGGTTCTTTGGTTTTTCTCTGTTTATTTCTGGTCTCTTGCTTTTCTTTCCTCTTTCCTCCCCCCTTTCTTTTTTCTTTCATTTTTTAACATTAGGTGCTGCTAGCTTGTCACTTCTTTGCTGTGCTTCTTCTTCAGTAATTTCCCACTCGCTGACTATGTTGATTTTGTATTCCAAACTATTCCTTATCCTTCCTTCATCTTTCTGCCTTCTGATTTCTGTTGTGGTTCTTAGATACAACATTTTTTCATAGGCCCACAACTTAAGGGTGTCAATTCCTATTCCATCTATTTTGTTTTCTTCTTTTTTTTTTTATTAGTATTAACTCTTTCCTTTCAGCCCTTTCTTTACTATTTCTCTCCCTCCTCATAAATCTAGCCTTCTAAATCACTATAAATATATTCTTCCATTTGTTTTCCCAGTCCATTGTAGGAACTCCACTTTTTAACCTGTAACTCTACACTGCCTACACAAGTTAAATATTCATCTCATTAAGTCTCATTTGGCCCCTCTTTTAACTTTTATCAATATTACTATTATCCTTCTGCCTTCCTTACATCTTTTGATTCCTCTGGCCCTAATCTTTTGCCTTCAAGGGAACATAGAAAGAAGCAAGGAAATAAAATAAGAAGAAAAAGTGCCAAAGAGAAAACTTAACTCACACGCAGAACCAACAGCTAAATAAAACTCTAGAGCATAGAGAAAAGCTAATCAACTGAACAAACCCATCAAGATAATATGATGACCAGAGGGCAACAAAAAAATACAAATGACACTGAGAAACAGGAAAACATGGATCAGTCCAATGAACAAATTAAAAACCAGGAAGTGATGCAGAACATCTAACAACAAATCAAAGCTATCCAAGCAAATATCATGTACCAACTTAAAGAAGTGAAGGAAGAGATTAAGGATATAAAGAAGACACTTGGAGAACATACTGAAGAAATTGCAAACATGCCTAAAAAGGTAATGGATATGATGGTGAACAATGGCACAATCCAAGAAATAAAAAAGACGCTGGATTCACATAGCATCAGATTTGAACAGGCAGAGGAAAGAATTAGTGATATGGAAGACAATACAGCTGAAATCAAAGAGATAGTAGAACAGATAGACAAAAAGATAGAAAAAATCCAGCATGGACTCAGGGAATTAACCAATAACACAAAACGCACAAACATACGCTTTATGGGCATCCAAGAAGGAGAAGAGAAGGGAAAGGGAACAGATGGAGTGTTGAAGGAAATAATGACCAAAAACTTTCCAAACCTATTGAGAGAGATGTATGTGCAGATCCAGGAAGAACAACACACCCCAAAGAGTATAAATCTCAACAGGCCAACTCCAAGTTGTCAAAATGTCCAATGCTCAAGACAAAGAGAAAATACTCAAGGCAGCAAGAGAAAAGAGAACCATCAAATAAAAGGGAAGCACAATAAGATTAAGTGCTGATTTCTCAGCTGAAACCATGGAGGCAAGAAGACAGTGGTAAGACGTAGTCAAAATACCGAAAGAAAAAACTTCCAGCCACAAATTCTCTATCCAGCAAAATTGGCATTCAAAAATGATGGAGAGTTCAAAATATTCACAAATAAACAGAAATTAAGAGAGTATGTCAATAAGAAACCAGCACTTCAAGAAACACTAAAGGAATCTCTACAAGTTGGAAGAAAAAAACAAGGGAGAGAGAGCTGGAGGAGAGTTTAAAAACAACAGAAAAGACAAAAAGAGAAACTTAACAACATATGACATACATTAACCCAAAGAAAAAATGGCTGAAGTAAGAAATTCGTTACAAGTAATAACACTGAATGTTAATGGATTAGATTCACCTATCAAGAGACACAGATTGGCAAAATGTATAAGAAAATATGATCCATCTATATGCTGTCTACAAGAAACCCACCTTTGACCCAGGGATTCAAGGAGGCTGAAAGTGAATGGCTGGAAAAACATTTTCCAAGCTAACAATAGTCAAAAAAGGGCAGGTGTAGCTATTCTAATATCAGACAAAATAGACTTTAAATGCAAAACTATTGTAAGAGACAAAGATGGACAATACATATTAGTAAAAGGAGTAATCTCTCAAGAAGAGAGAACAAGCATCAAAATTTACATACCTAATCGGGGTGCCTCAAAATATGTGTGACAAACTCTGGAAAAACTAAGAGGAGAAATAAATGCCTCTACAATTATAGCAGGGGATTTCAACACACCACTATCATCATTAGACAGAACATCTAGATGGAGAATCAATAAAGAAACAAAGGCATCCAACAATACATTAGAAGACCTAGACTTGATAGAAATATACAGAACACTACAACCAAATACAGCAGGATTTACATTCTTCTCCAGTGCACATGGAACATACTCCAAAATAGACAACATGCTAGGCCACCGAACAATTCTCAATGAATTCAGAAAGATTGAGATTAAACAAAGTAATTTCTCTGACCACAACGGAATGAAATTGGAATTCACTAATGGCCAGAGAAACTGGTTAGGCACAAGGATATTGAAGTTAAACAACACACTCTTAGACAAACTTGGGTCAAAGAGGAAATCTCAAAAGAAATAATAACTACCTCGAAACTAATGAAAACGACAACACAACATATCAAAACCTATGGGATGCAGCAAAAGCAGTCCTGAGAGGGAAGTTCATAGCCATAAATTCATATATTAAAAAAGAAGAAAGAGCTAAAATTGAAGACCTGACTGCACACTTGGAGGAATTAATAAAAACAACAACAAACTAAACCTAAAGGTAGTACAACAAAGGAAATAACAAAGATTAGAGCAGAACTTAATGAAATAGAGAATAAGAAAACACTGGAAACAATAAACAAAACCAAAAGCTGGTTCTTTGAGAATATCAATAAAATTCACAAACCCTTAGTCAGACTAACAAAGAAAAAGAGAGAACAGATGCAAATACATAAAATAAGGAATGAGCAAGGGGATATCACTCCTGGGCCCACAGAAGCAGTTGAAATACAGGGGCTTCTTTGGGAGTGGGAGGTTGTCCTGAGTACTGTTGTGGCAATGGATGTAGGCCATTTTAAATCAGCACACACCACTCAGAACTGAGTGGGAGAGAGTGTGGTCTACAGTGTGAACTGTGGTCTATGGTTGGTGGCAAAGCTCCAGGATGTGTAAGTTCATTGAGGGTGGTGGGCCACACTGTGGGAGATGTTTGTGTGGGATGTGGTGGGAGGTGTGGGGGGTGGGCAACATGGGAATCCCAGTGGGTTCCGTGTAATATTTTGGGTAATCTAAGCACCTCTTAAAATATATGTATATATATATATATATATATAAATAACATTTTTGTAAGCAAATACACATATATGCATATATATTTATATATCATTTTGCAAATGTTTGTATGTATTGTGAGAATTTTGCTTTTTACCCATAATAAAAAAAAATAAATAAATAAACACATTATGTTAGATGGCAAAAAAAAAAAAAAAAGAGTAATATAAGAGGATACTTTGAAAAATTATATGACACAAGAATGATAATTTAGAGGAAATGAACAAGTTTCTAGAAACCCACAAACAGCCTACACTGATGAAAGAAAAAATAGATTACTCAACAGTCCAATTACAAGTAAAGAGAAAGACTCAGTCATCAAAAACCTCCCAACTAAGAAGAGCCCAGGACCAGATGGCTTCACAACTGAATTCTACCAAACATTATGGAAAGAGCTAACAGCAATTCTACTTAAGGTCTTCCAAAAAATAGAAGTAGAAGGAATAATGCCTGTATTAGTCAGTCAAAGGGATGCTAATGTGAAATACCAAAAATTGGTTGGTCTTTATAAAGGGTATTTATTTGGGGTAGAAGTCCAGAAATACCAGGCCATAAAGCATTAAGTTTCTTCTCTCACCACAGTCTATTGCCACGTGTTAGAGCAAGACAGCTGCTGGCGTTTGCCAGGGTTCAGGCTTCTGGGGTTCCTCTTTCCTCAGGGCTGCATTTCTCTCCGGGCTTAGCTCCTGTTTCCTCCACAAGGTCAGCTGCAAACGGCTTGCTTCTCTTCTCCTGGGGCCTTCTTTCCAACATCAAAGTGTCTTCTTCTCAAAAGACTGCTTGAACTGTCCTTTGCCTTGCCTTTTATATTCAATTCCCCACGCACCAAGGGGTGGGGCTCAACACCCTAATCCTAACCTAATCATGCCCAGATTAACAGATGAGATTACAAGCATGATTCAATTATATTTTTGGAATTCATAATTACTTCAAACTGCCACAATGCCTAACTCATTCTATGATGCCAAAATTACCCTAATACCAAAACCAAATAAAGATACCACAAGAAAGGAAAATTACAGAACAATTTCTCTAATGAACCAAGATGCTAAAATCCTCAACAAAATACTTGCTAATCGCATTCAACAACATATCAAAAGGATTATACACCATGACCAATTGGGTTTCATCCTGGGTATGCACGGATGGTTCAATATATGAAAATAAATGTAATACACCACATAAACAGATTGAAAGAAAAAAACCACATGATCATCTCTATAGATGCAGAAAAAGCATTCGACAAAATACAGCACTCTTTCCTCATAAATACACTACAAAAGATAGGAATAGACAGAAACTTTCTGAATATGATAAAGGGTATATATGAAAAACCTAAAGCTAACATCATTTTCAATGGTGAAATCCTAAAAGCCTTCCCTCTGAGATCGGGAACTGGACAAGGATGCCCACTATCACCACTCCTATTTAACATGTTTAGAAGTACTTGCGTGAGCACTGAGACAAGGAAAGGACATAAAAGGCATCCAGATTGGAAAAGAAGAAGTGAAAATTTCATTATTTGCAGATGACATGATCCTATACATAGAAAGCCCTGAGAAATCTACAGCAAGGCTTCTAGAACTTATAAAGGAGCTCAGTAATGTTGCAGGCTATAAGATCAATGCTCAAAAATCAGTAGCATTTCTGTACATCAATAAGGAGCAAACTGAGGAGGAAATCAGGAAAAAATACCATTTACAATAGTAACTAAAAGAATCAAATACCTAGGAATAAATTTAACTAAAGATATAAAGGACTTTATACAGAAAACTACACAACACTGTTAAGGAAATCAAAGAAGACTTAAATAAATGGAAAAATATTCCCTGTTTTTGAATAGGAAGACTAAACATCATCAAGATGTCTATCCTACCTAAACTAATCTACAGATTTAATGTAATCCCAAAAAAAGTCAGCACTGTATATTTTAAGGAACTGGAAAAACTAACCACAAAATATATTTGGAGAGGCAAAAGGCCCGGAATTGCCAAAGACATATTGAAAAAGAAAAATGAAGTTGGAGGTATCACACTACCTGACTGTAAAACATACTACTAAGCTACAGTGTTCAAAACTGCGTGTTATTGGCACAAGGAGAGACCTACTGACCAATGGAACCGGATTGAGAGTTCTGATATAGATCCTCGCATATACAGTCATCTGATATTTGACAAGGCCACGAAACCCACTCAGTTGGGAGTGAGTGGCCTCTTTAACAAGTGGTGCTTGGAGAACTGGATATCCATATCCAAAAGATTGAGAGAAGAATACCATCTCACACCTTATACAAAAATCAACTCAAGATGGATCAAAGATCTAAATATAAGAGCCAAAACCGTAAAGACCTTGGAAAATAATGTAGGGAAGCATCTACAGGACCTTGTAATAGGAAATGGTTTCATGAACTTCATAGCCAAAGCATGGGCAGGAAGAGAAAAAATAGAAAAATCGTATCTCATCAAAATTAAAAACTTCTGCACCTCAAAGGATGTTATTAAGAAAATAAAACGGCAGTCTACCCAGTGGGAGAAAATATTTGGCAACCATATATCTGATAGGAGCCTAATATCCTGCATATATAAAGAAATCCTACACCTCGAAATTAAAAAGACAAACAACCCATTTAAAAAATGTGCAAGAGACCTGAAAAAACACTTCTCCAAGAAGAAACACAAATGGCTAAAAAGCACATGAAAAAATGCTCAACATCGCTTACTACCAGGGAAATGTAAATCAAAACTACAATGAGATACCATCTGACACCCATCAGAATGGCAGCTATTAAAAAAAACAGCAGACACTTAATGTTGGAGAGGATGTGGAAGAATAAGAACCCTCATCCACTGCTGGTGGGACTGTGGTATGGTCCAGCCACTGTGGAGGACAGTTTGGCAGTTCCTCAGAAAACTAACAATAGATCTTCCATATGATCCAGCAATTCCACTGCTGGGTATATACCCAGAAGAACTGAAAGCAAAGACACAAACAGATATATGCACACCAATGTTCATAGGTGCATTGTTCACCATTGCCAAAAGTTGGAATCAGCCCCGGTGCCCATCAACAGATGAATGGATAAGCAAAATGTGGTACATACATACAATGGAATATTACTCAGCTGTAAGAAGGAATATAGTGCTAACACATGGAATAACATGGATGAATCTTGAAGAACTTATGTTGAGTGAAGCAAGCCAGGCACTGAAGGATGAACAGTATATGACCTCACTGATTTGAACTGAGGAAATTGAGCATCCTCTGAGAACCATTGTCTGAAAGATAAGTTAACAAGGGAGAGAAAGAGTAGAGCAGGCTTTGAGCTATCACCCATATGGACATAATCTAAGGTAAAGGGATTGAGTATAGTTGCATATTGAAGGATAGGACAGATGGTAGTGATATTACTGGGTTTGGTGGTGCAGTTTTGACAGATGGGTAGGTTAGAGAGGCCAGGTTCAAATACCCAGGGTATGTAACTATGAATCTGGACATTCCGTGAGTCAAGACAGGGGAGTGTCATATGCCCCAGGGGGGTGGGGAGGAAGGAACAGTTAAGATCTAATGGGGTATTTAGTGGTCATGGGAAAGGTTTTCATTACCTTACAATAATGGACTCAGGACATGGTAAATATCATCAAAACTTATTATTCTGTATTGTCTAAATTGTAAACTATACTTTAAATCATTGTTAATGTTTAGGTGCTATATTTTGCTATCTGTATATCAGTTATAACAATGTTAACATCAAAAAAAGGGGGGGGTTAATATGGGGTGGGGAATGGGGGGGTGTTTGGTACCTGGGAGTCTCTGGTATTTCATGTGTGAGTTTGCTGTGACCTAAAACTTCTTTGAAAATTTGGGATTCACTGGGAAATGAAAGGGGGAAGGTGTCATGGCACACTGGACATGCAATAAAACAGTGATAAAAGGAGAAAAAGAATATATATATATATATATATATATATATATATATATATATATATATTTGAAAGGCATTTCTTTTACCTTTTTTCCATTTTTTTGAATGTCCCAATCCACTAATTATATTTTTTTTTTGTTTGATTGTTTGTTTGTTTTCCCTGAGTTTCCTTATGTTTGTCTCTTCCATGTAAGCTTAGCATTGTTGTTTCTTTTCCTATTAAGTGTATTTGATTATTATATGAGCTACATGTTCATGGAAGATTTAGATAACAGAAGGGTTACAATGGGTACTGCAGGGGATTATTGGTGGAGGGTGTCTGGGAGGGGGGATTCATGGGAGTAAGTTCATCTGAATATACATAAAAGATATACAAAATTGTTCAAATGATCAAAGGATGGGGCACAGTCACAGTGGGTGGACAATCACTCAATAAATGAAGGAATCTGAATTCCCATCCTGGAGGGCTCTGCCACAATCTCCAAGGGAGCAGCAACAGTCCTCTGAGTGCAGGGACAGTGTCTGTCAAAAGAGGATGCCCCACTGATGAGTTCTTGTTATTGATGACAATCCTTATGAGTCTTTGCTCTTGTAACTAAAACTTAGCTTACTGTTATGGGATACCTAAGGGTTGCCACCTGAGAGCCTCCTTGTTGCTCAAAAGTGGCCTCTCTCTAAGCCAAACTCAGCATCTGATGCATTACCTTCCCCCCAACGTGGGACATGACTCCCAGGGATGAGCCTCCCTGGCAATGAGGGATTAATACCAAGTGCCAACTGGCAACACAACTAGAAAAAGATCTTGAATAAAAGGGGGAAAAGGTAAAGAGAAATGAGTTCATGTGGTTAAGAGACTTCAAAGAGAGTTGGGAAGTCATCTCAGAGGTAACGCTTATGCACACCTCAGTAGGAGCTCACAGAACATCAAAGTGCATATCACCCCACACAGAGGGGCTCCTGAGGGCTCTGGAGACACCCAGGTCCTATATAAGGGGGGATAGCCCCAGAGACTGACACCTTATCAGTGGGCCCTATTTTGGAATCTGTGCTCCTGAGAGTGACAGAATTGGACTCAAATAAGTCTTCCCTGAACATGGTTCATCAATCCCTTCTATTCAAACCTATATGTGATGCTGGGGTTTTTAGGTATACTTCCAGAGACTGGAGCCTCTGGCCTACCTATGTACCAGATGTGCGTGGAATCTCGGTGGAGCTGCAACTCCTAACCTACAGCTCAATGGACTCATCCAAGTCACCTGGCGAGGAGATGATGATGGGCCACGGCCATACCAGGGAATGGAGAGGGCCTGCATCTGCAGGCAGGCAGAAACTTCCCACCCACCATATCCATGGGATATAAGCCATCTCTTTCTTGGATGTGGAATGGACACCACCATCCCAGTCCCCTCAGCATTGGGGGAAGAACTATGGACTTGAGTGGACTTAATGGTATTCTGTTGTACACATATTGTGATTCTAGCAATGGAAGAAATTATAACAGTGAGGTGGAGCCGGTGGCCACTGGACACTTTTGGGGCAGGGAGTGGATGTTCTGTTGAAATACAGGGGCTTTATCAGGACTTGGAGGTTGTCCTGAGTGCTGTTGTTGCAACGGATGTAGACCATTTTAAATCAGCACACACCATTCAGAACTGTGTGGAAGAGAGTGTGGTCTACGAGGTGAACTGTGGTCTATGGTTGATGGGAATGCCCCAGGATGTGTAAGTCCATTGAGGGTGATGGACCACACTTGTGGGATACGTTTGTGTGGGATGTGATAGGAGGTGTGGGAGGTGGGGAACATGGGGATCCCTGTAGGTTCTGTGTAATATTTAGGTAATCTAAGCACCACTTAAATATATATATATATATAACATTTTTGTAAGCAAATACACATATGCATATATATTTATATATCATTTTAAAAATATTGGTATGTATTGTGAAAAATTTGATTTTTACCCACAATAAAAAATAAAAATAAATAATAATAAAATAAGCCCATCAAGATAAACAAATACCTAGAAACCAAGAAAAAATTACAAGCCATACTAAGAAAAAGGATGACATGGCCCAGTCTAATCAACAAACTGAAAAACAAGAGGAGATTCAAAACATGGAACAACTAATCAGAGATGTCCAAATATCATGAATCAAAAAAGTGAAGGAAGAGATTAAGGATATTATGAAGACAGTGGGAGAATGTACTGAAGATGTTGTAAACAAACATAAAATGATAATGGATATCATGGTGATGAATGGCACAATCCAAAAAATCAAAAAGACACTGGAAGCCCACAACAGCAGATTTGAACTGGCAGAAGAAAGAATCAGTGATGTGGAAGACAGTATATCTGAAATGAGACATATAGTAAGTTAAGTGGTAGAAAAAATCTAAGAGGGACTTAGGGATTTGAATGACAACACAAAATTCACAAACATATTCATTATAGGCATCCCAGAGGGAGAAGGGAAGGGAAAGGGGGCAGATAGAGTGTGGGAGGAAATACTGGCTGAAAATTTCCCAAAAAATTTTAAGGGACATGAACATAATGTCTAGGAAGTACAGCATACCCCAAACAGAATAAATCCTAACAGACCTACCCCAAGACATGTACTTGTCAAATTTTCCAATGCTCAAGAAAAAGAGAATACTGAACCATCAAGAGAAAGGAGACATATCCATACAAGGGGAGCTCAATGATATTAAGTGTTGATTTTTCATCTGAAACCATGGAGTGAAGAAGGCAGTGGTATGACATAGAGTGCTAAAAAAAAAACCTTCCAGCGAAGAATTCTATATCCATCAAAACTGGCATTCGAAAATGAGGGAGAGTTCCAAATATCCACAAATAAACAGAAATTAAGAAAGTTTGTCAACAAGAAACCTGTCTTTCAAGAAACACTAAAGGGAATTCTGCAGGTTGAAAAGTAAAAACAGGAGAGAGAGAGATGGATGAGAGTTGAGGAAAAAAATTATTGGTAAGAATAACTTAAGATATAAAAAGAGAAATAAAAGCAACAAATGGCATACATAAACCTAAAGAAAATATGGCTAATATAAGTAATTCCTTGACAGTAATAACATAGAATATTAATGGATTAAACTCACCACTCAAGAGACACAGATAGGCAGAATGGATAAGGAAATATAACACATCTCTATCCTGTCTATAAGAAACTCACTTTAGACCCAAGGACACAAGGAAGCTGAAAGTGAATGGTTGGAAAACAATTTTACATGCAAACAATAACCAAAAATGGGCAGCACCCTTTTCTAATAAAAACACTGCAATAATAGGAATATAAGGAAACTTCTTAAACATGATCATAAAGGGTACCTGTGAAAAACACCGAGATACCATCATATTCAATGCTGAAATCCTAAAAGCATTCACTCTAACATCCAGAACAAGAGAAGGATCCCACTGCCACTGCTCTTATTTAACATTGTTTTAGAAGTATTTACTTGAGCACTTAGGCAAGAAAAAGATATAAAAAGCATCCAAATTGGAGAGGAAGAAGTATGAATTTTGCTATTTGCTGATGACAGAATCCTATAGATAGCAAGCCCTGAGAAATCTACAACAAAGCATCTAGAGCTTATAATTGGGTTCAGTAAAGTGTTACATTTTAATATTAATGAGCAAATTTCAGTTGCATTTCAGTACACCAATAATGAGCAATCTGAGGAGGAAACCTAGAAAAAATTTCCATTTACAATAGCAACTAAAAGAATCAAATACCTAGGAATAAATTTAACTAAAGATGTAAAAAACTGTACACAGAAAACTACACAACACTGTTAAAGGAAATCAAAGAAGACCCAAATAAATGGAAGAATATTCTCTGTTCATTGATAGGAAGATCAAACATCATTAAGATGTCTTTCCTACCAAACTGATTTACAGATTTGCTACAATTCCAATAAAAATTACAACAGCATTTTTTACTGAAGTGGAAAGGCTAAGTATGAAATTTATTTGGAAGGGCAAGGGGCCCTGAATAGCCAAAGACATTTAAAAAGAAAAATGAAATTGGAGGAATCACACTACCTGACTTTAAAACATACTACAAAGTTACAGTGGTCAAAACTGCATGGTAATGGCACAAGGATATATATACTTACCAGTGGAACAAAACTGAGAGTTCTGATATAGATCCTCACATATATGGTCAACTGATATTCAATAAGGCCACTAAGCTCTCTCAACTGGGAGAGAATGGTCTCTTCAACAAATGATGTTTGGAGAACTGTATATCCATATTGAAAAGAATGAGAGAGGTACACCATCTCACACCTTACATAAAAATTATGTAAGATGGATCAATGGATCAATGATCTAAGTATAAAAACCAAGACCATAAAAATCTTGGAGGATAATTTAGGGAATCATCTACAAGATCTTGCAGTATGAAATGGTTTCATGAATTTTACACCTAAAGCAAGAGCAATGAAAGAAAAAATAGATAAATGGGACATCCTCAAAATTAAAAAAACTTTTGTAACTTAAAGGAGTTTGTCAAGAAAGTGAAATGGCAGACAATTCAATGGGAGAAAATATTTGGTAACCATCTATCTGATAAGGGCTGAATATCCAACATATATAAAAAAGTCTTATATCTCAAAAATGAAAAGATAAAGAACCCATTTAAAAAATAGTCAAGTGATTTGAACAGACACTTCTCCAAAGAAGAAATGCAAATGGATAAAATGCACATGAAAAAATGCTCAACATCACTAGCCATTTGGGAAATGCAAATCAAAATTACAATGAGATATCATCTTACATCCATTAGACTGGTGGCTATTTAAAAAACAGAGGATTGCCTACTGTTGGAGAGGATATGGAGGAAAGAGAACACTCATTCACTGCTGGAGGCAATGTAGAATGGTGCAGGCATTGTGGAGGCCAGTTTGGTAGTTCCTCAGGAAGCTAACTATAGAACTGCCATATGATTCAGCAATCCCACTGCTGGGTATATATCCAGAATTGAAAGCAGGGACACAAACAGATATATGCACACCTATGTTCATAGTGCCATTATTCACTATTACCAAAAGTAAAAAACAAATAAATGTCCATCAACAGATGAATGGATAAACAAACTGTGGTATAGACATACAATGGAATATTACTCAGCTCTAAGAAGGAATGCAGTATTAACACATGGGATAACATGATGAATCTTGAAGACCTTATGTTGAGTGAAGCAAACCAGGCACTGAGGACAAATATTACCTGACCTTACTGATGTAAATTAAGCCAATAAAGAAGACTTAACCAATAAAGCAGCTACAGTGCAGAAGACAGGTTTACAGGAAACGGAAAGGGCATAGAGGGCTGTGAGTCAATGACCATATGGGCAAAATTTATGATAAGGTGGAGGGGTGTAGTTGTTCAGTGGATGGGCATGTAGTGGTGCAGTGATGCTATTGATTTTGGCAGTGCTGGTCTATGAGGTATTGTTGGGGGGAGTTGGGATGGACTATCCATGGAATTGGGGTGAAGGTCGGGAAGGGGCAGGTGAACTCTGGGCATTTGCCAGTCTGTGGTTAAAACAACAACTTTGGGAATGTTCTTTTGGTAAACATAACAGGGGAAGGTTTCCTGATATAGGGTGTTGGGTGTGGGGGTCATACAGAAGGGGACACAATTGGAGCAGACTTGTATGGAATATGTAATTGTTCACTTTGTGTGTTATATCAGTGGGTGGAGACCCACACAATAAAAAAGAAAATATTAAACTCCCATCCTTGGGGGTCCTGCTATGTTCTGAAATAAAAGGACAAGAGTCTCTTGAGAAAATAAGTAGTGCTTAATAAAAGAAAACTGACCAATATGTCAAGCCCTCAATATTATTGCAAGTAAATATGAGTCTTATTCTTCAAAATTGTGAAACTGTGGTTACCATAGGTCCTGAGGGGAAGCAGAGCAAAACAAACAAACAAACAAACAAACAAACAAAAAAAAAAAACCAGAAGAGTTGGAACATAGGGCATTTTTAGGGCATTAAAATTGTTCTGCCTGATCTTGTAATAATGCATACAGACAATTTTAAATTTTGTCAAAATTTATAAAAGGGTATGGTCCAAAATGTAAACGATAATGTAAGTCATTGACCATGGTTAGTATCAATGCTTCAATATTTATACATCAATTGTAACAAATGTATCATCCACATGTAAAATGTTTTTTAATAAGGATGAGGGGAAAAGGGAGAGGTTGTTGGGTATATGGGAATCCCCTATATTCTGTACATGAAGTTTCTGTAACCTAAAGCTTCTCTAAAGATAAAATGAAAAAAAAAAAGATACTGGTGTAATATACAGAAGAAAATGTCACTGTACATACCAGACAACAGATCTTACAGTGATGAAAGACAATGTCAAAAAATTATTTTTTATTATTTCAAATTTTTTTCAATTTTTGTGCTGTTATATTTAAAACTATCCTCATTTAATTTTCCTATTAATTTCATATATTTTTTTTGTTGTTGTTATTGTTGGATTCCTTTTTGAAGAGGTTTTGGATCATGGAAGGGTCACAACTCTGGCAGGAGATGATCATTGGTGTGGAGTGTCAGTGATGGGGATGCATGGAGGAGGTTCACCTGGGGCATACTGTTAAGGCATATGAATGTGTACAAGTGTTAGTGGGGCATTGTCATGGTTGGTAGAGGTCCTCACAATAACCAAAAGAATATCAAATTCCCATCCTGGGGAGCTCTGCTACATTCTCTAATGGGACAGCAAAAATTTCCTGAGTACAGGGCCAGTGCCTAGTGAAGGAGAATGGACCACTGCAATGGGCCCTTGATATTGATGAGTATGCTTATGAACCTTTTCTTTTGAATTGAAACTTAGCCTAGTATTACATGTTGCCTAAGAGTTACACACTGAGAGGCTCCTTGTTGCTCAAATGTGGACTCTCTCTAAGCCAAACTCAGCATATAAATGCATTACATTCCCTCCCAACATGGGACATGACTCCTGGAGCTGAGCCTCCCTGGCACAAAGGGATTATTACCAAGCACCAACTAGCAATGCACCTGAAAAAAGACCTTGACCAAAAGGGGGAAAGTGTAAATACAAATGAGTTTTTATGGCTAAGAGATTTCTTAGTGAGTCAAGAGATCATTCCAGAGGTTACATTCATGCATGTATCAGCAGGATCTCATTGACTGCCACAGTAAATATTGCCTCAAATAGCAGGGCTCCAAAGGGCTGTAGAGACATCCAGACACTATAGGCAGGGCAGACAGCTCAGGAGTTTGGTGCCCTGTCACTTGGCCCTATGTTGGAATTTACACTCCCTAGTTTGACAGAGTTGGACTCAGTTGTGGTTTCCCTACACATGGCACTTCTGCTCCTTCTATTTGAATCTATAGTTAGTACTAGATTTGAAAAGGGTATGTTCAAGATACTTAAATCTTTGGGCTGTCCATGTGCCAATTGGGACCTGAGTCTCAACAGAGTTGTGACATCTACTCTCCAGTTCATTGTACTCATCCAGGATAACTAAGTGATGATGATGGGCAACACCAATCCCAATGACCAGAAAGAGTCTGCAACTGCAAGCAACATAGCTCCATCCACCTGTTCCATGGGATCTAAGTCCTCTCTAAATTAGAGGCTGAGTGGGCATCACCATTCCAAAATCCTCAGGATTTGGGAATGAACAAGGACTAGAGTAGACTTACTATTATTCTACTATAGCCTTATTGTTATTCTAACAATGGAAGAACTTTTGTCATTGATGTGGAGAAAGTGGCCACTGTAGATTCTGAGGGGAGGGGGAGGGAAAAGCAGGTGTAATAAAGGGGCATTTTCAGGACATTGGAATTGTCCTGAATGATGTTGCAATGACGGATACTGGCCATTATATATTTTATCATAACTTACAAAATTGTGTGGGACATAGTATAAACTATAATGTAAACTATAATCCATGCTTAGTGGCAATGCTCCAATATGTGTTCATCAATTGGGACAAATGTATCACACTAATGAAGGATATTGTTAATGTGGGAAAGTGTTGGAAGGGTAGGGAGTGGGGCATATGGGAATCCCCTATATTTTTAATGTAACATTTATGTAATCTAAAGTATTTAAAAAATAATAATAATAGTGCATTAAAATATACAGAAAAAATACATTAGAGGCACAAAAGAGCAAATCTGAACTGCTTCAAGACTGAATTAGTGATTTCAAAGACAGAACATCTGAATTGGAAAACAGGAGAAGAGAAAGAGAATGGAAAAAAAAAAGGGACAGGATCAGGGAATTGAATAACAATGCAAATCACAAAAATATACATATTATTGTTGTCCCAGAAGAAGAAGAGAATGGAAAAGGGGCAGAAAGAATATTTGAGGAAATAATGACTGAAAACTTCCCTTCCATAATGAAAGACATAAATATCTACATCCAAGAAAGACAGTGTGCCCCAAACAGAATAAACATGATTAGACCTACCATGAGACACCTACTATTCAGAATGACAAATGTGGCAGGTTAATATTTTTTTTATGAATTCCAAAAATAGATATTTGAATTGTGTTTGTAAACTGGTTTGTTCCTCTGGGCATATTAGATTCAGAAATTTCACTTTTACTTTATTAAATGTAGATTAGGTTTTTTATTTGACCACATCATTAGGGTGACTCGGTTTGAGTTCCCCCCTTTGTGGGCTATATAAATGGATGCTCAAAGACAGGGAAGTAAATACATGGAGAAAAACACAGAGGATTTAGTTTTGGATGCTGAAGCCCTGGGGAGAAGGATGAGCCTTAATGCTAGCTTATAGCTGAGACTGGAAGAAGCTGGGACCATGGAGCCTTAGGAAGGAGAGGAAGGCTGAACTTTTGCTGATACCAGTAGCCATCTTGCTCCAACATGTGGAAACAAGACTTTGGTGAGGGAAGAAACTTAAACTTTATGGTGTAAGTGTGTAAGTCTGTGGTGTATGGTGTAAGACTGTCAGCTTCTATCCCAAATAAATACCCTTTATAAAAGCCAGCAGATTTCTGGTACTTTGCATCAGCACCCCTTTGGCTAACTAATACAGAATTTGGTACCAAAAGTGGGGTCGTGCTTTTGCAATTACCAAACTGCTGGAACCATTTTATAAATGGATTTATCATAGGGATACAAGACTGATACAGCAGTGGAAAATCTCCCAATGGATGTACTACATTAATAGAGTAAGAGTAAAACCAAATGATCATATTAAGATTACAGAAAAAAAAAACATTTGGTAAGATTTAACATCCATTTATAATAACAAATTCTAGCAAACTTGTAAAAAACTGAACATTTCTCAATCTAATTAAAGGTGGTCACCAAACAAGCTACAGCCATGACCCACTGGAAATTTAAATAGTGCAACTGCCTTTTTAAGTAAAAAGTAGTTGGTATAGTACACAACTCTGTGATTATACCAAATGCCATTGATTGTACATTTAGATGAACTGTACAGTTTATGAAAAAAAAATAATAGGGTGGGTTGGGGGAAAAAGATGCCAAATGTAATATATGAATTATAGTTACTGGTAATACTTTGATGATGCTCTTTCATAATTTATTATAAATATTGCACAACAATGCAAGGTATTGGTGGTTGGGTGATATACGGGAAATGTATGTTATGCATGTCTGTTTTGCAAGTTCACAACTTTTACCATACACTTATTGTTTATTTATGTTCATGAATAAATGATATACCTCAAAAAATTTAATGAAAAATAAAAGAAAAAGTCAAATCTACAATAAATTATGGCTACAAATAGAAAAACCATGCCATCTAGACTAAAGGAATTTGAAGTGACCTAGAAAAAAACAATTCCTGGCCATGTGGAATGAATGACAAATTCATCTATAACGCTTCAGAGTTTTTGACGAGTCTGAAATTTGTAAATAGCTGGGGAATTCAGTATTTCTTTCTTCACCTTCACTTTCTGAGTTTTATCCAGAAAATCTCTGTGTGTTTGAATTTTCTGTGCATTAACAAACAATTTCTTCTCTCGTTCAATTCGCTGTGCCAGGCGGTTCTTTAGTTATCCCCTTCAATTTACTCTGATGGGGAAATCCTTTCACTTTTCCCTTCCATAAGGTCTCTACTGTGGATCTATTAAAGACTGTCAACTAGTTCCGGCGCTGTTCGCAGATGAGTTGCAATATCAAGCTGTTCAAGGTATTTTTTTATGAAAAAGGAACATATGCTTGTACTGTTGTTTCCCCTGGCAATCCAGCAGATGGTGCTCTGATTTTAGTCTTTTGATTTTCTTAGCTTCTGCAACTCTTTTCATTTCTATATATTTGACATGCTGAGTTTCCAGCAGTTTCAGCTGCTCAGGAGTTACTTCTTCCCTAGTCTCTTTAATAACTTGAATTCCATCCTGGAGCTGAACCCGAGACATTTTATAGTAGAATTCATCTGGATTTTTCTCAAGGGCCTGCTTCCCGAGAGCTTTGAGATATTCCTGCTTTTTTTTTTTTTTTTTGTAGCCATCTGCACGAAGTTTGTAATCTTCCTTATTCTCCAGCAGGCCCAGATGTTTTCAAAAGCCCGGCTGGCTTCGCTCTCGGTGTTCCGGCTGCCAGGACTTAGCCGCCTCGAAAGGCCGCCTCAGTGTCGGCTCACCAAGGTTTTAAAAAAAACCTTGGTCTTAAAAAACCTTGAGCTTGTAGAGGGTCCCCTCTCAGCCTCTTTCCACTTGACCCTAAACATAGCCCCATATTCCTATTTCCATATGCCCTCCACAGACACAAACACTGCCACATGGTAGCAGAAATCCTTGTTTTGCAGTACCCAGGGTTCCCCAAGAGAGGAACACCAATAAATAAAGTAATGTCCTGAGTCTAATATTAGCTTATTTTTTTCATCTTGTAATGAGACAGGTATCTTCTCATCCTTTGACTGGATAAGGGCAATTCAGTCCAAAACATGGACTTGTTCAAGATCATTGAGAGTTGTTACAGATTCAGAATTTGAGACCATGGTTCCTGGGCTCTTGGTCCATGAGCCCATTAGAACACGCTGCTTCATCTGAGTAAAATATCTATCCACTGTGTGGAAGCAAGAGGTCCCCAAATTAATGTGATTAGAGAGGGAGGAAGCTGCACAAAAACATCTCTATTAAGCTAAAATATTGCTACCTCCTGTTTTACAAATAACACCAACAGCAACCATAATAATACCACTGATGCAAAATTTTAGGTCAACTGCTCTGGTCATTGCCATTTGCTCTGATATTGATTTAAGAAGCAATTAATAAAGGCAAAATTTTATCACAAGACTCTAAAATCCCTTTACTAACTCAACAAATATTTATGTAGTGTGGTACCAATAAAGAACATCTTGAAATATTTTAATTGAAAAACTGCTATCTGTGAATTGCTAGAATCTTTTGAAAGCAACTTCTTTGGTTTGGGTAAAATCATCAGGACAGATGCTTCAGTTCCACATAAATAATGCAAATGCAAACAATTGTTCTCAGAGAAAACTGATTTCCTTACAATGTGAATGCAGTTGGTGTAAAATGTGGTTTGTAGGCATTTATACTTGGGTAAAATGTACATTGGAAGTGGGACTGGGCCCATAATGATTTAGATAAATTCTATATAGTAAGTTGAAAATCAATTCCCATTAAATGGTATAATTCAAATTAGAATTTCTCAGGCTTGTGGAAATATACTGTTCACTATTGCATCTGTCAAGAGTGTGGTGGTTGAGAATTCCCCTGGAACAAATAGGTATTTGTATTGGAGAGGAGATAATACCCTCTCTAGGTTCAGAAATTCCTACCTATGTGTTCCAGGAGTAACCAGTGCATTTTCAACTTGGCATGTTGTCTTTCTATCCCACCAGGAATCTGGAAACCAGTCTGGCATTGCCTGTGATTTAAAAACCAAATGAAAGCAACTGTGCCCATCTAAGAGATGCCTAGAGAAATGCATAAGATAACAATGATAATGTGGCACTTGGGGGCAGCAATGTTTTAAAGCTAAGTTGGTGGACCAAAGTAACAAGTGACTGCCAATATTGGTTAGAGAAAGTTGTAAGCTTTCAATGGGGACCCCTTTGGGAAATAAATCTAGGAGAAGTTTTGGCTTACCTAAAATTGGGGTCATGAAATATCACTTTATTCTGCACCCATTTCAGAAGCAGTAGGACTTTCCAGTTCCAAATATTGTTTATATATGACAGACACAGTGCTTGGCAGTGGATAAACAAAAGCAAACAAAAATTATCCCAGACACTTCATCCTTCACCCCTACATCCAGTTATCCCACTGAGTACTTTTACCTCTTAAAAATGTATTTTATATGACTCTCCTCTCTGATCTTTCTTCCTCTGCATTAGTGAAACCCACATCATTTTGTTTGATTTTGTTTTAATTTGAGATACTACAACAGCCTCTTTCTTGGTTTCCCCATTCTTAGCCTTTACTCTTATTTCTCTCTAATTCATCTTCTACATAGCTGCCAAAGAAACATGGGTCTTGCCTTCAAAGCACTTAAAAGCTAGAACCAAACTTGAAGTAAAATTCAGTACTAAAAATCTAGTGGTCATTTCTGCATGTCTTTGTGTTGTCAGGGTGAGGGGGTGATAGGCAGAGTGAGAGGGTTGCCTTTTAACAGCAGTATGTCAAAATATGAGCAGCCATTTCCAGATTTGCAACTGTCTGTACAGTATTTTCTTCCTCAAATTTCTCTTCCTTTGTAAAAATCCACTGACTAATGTAGAGCAATGGGCAAGAACCACAGGCAAAGGCACAGCAGAAGTCACTCCTCGGTCACAGGCTCCTGGTAGTCAAGGATTGGTGCATGTGAACTGTAGGTTTTCCCACTCTTTATAAATGAAATGGATAGGTTTAACCAAAGAAAACAGACCAAGGTAACATTTGTTAAAACTTCAGGAGAATGCAAATAAACAAAACTCCATGAATTGAATGCCCCAAAGCAGCAAAGAGTGTCATACATTATCATCACCTACTAATAAGGATGAGGACAATTGCCCTCTGGGTTTGGGGCTTTCTGGTCTTTGCCAACAATTGGTGAAATGGCTTTATCTTCCTCCTCAGGGTCCCTGGGCTGAAGGCATAATGGTGCTCTTACAGAAGAGTTTAATGGTGAGTCACCCCTGCATGATACCTCAGGATGCAGGGTGACAATGTACTCAGAGAAATTGTAAAAACAAAGCAAGCCATCACCTTAGAAAAAGCCAGCTATCTTCCTTACCTCTTTCCCATTATCATCCAAGTTAGTGATAACTTTTTCAAAGATTTTTAATGGCCTGCCACTTTTAAGAGTCAGAATTGAGTTTTCTGTGGAGGAGGATGGCTTCTGAGACCTCTGTCATATAAAATGACCTTGAACATTGCATTCTTGTATGTGTGAATGAGCAGAATTATATGAAGGAGTGAGTATCTAATTGCTGGGGAAATACTTCTTGATTCCCTTAACTGCATAAACTCACTATATATATCATATAATTTTCTCAAGAGTTTCTCTGTCCAGAAAGCCAGTGGAAAATCAATAAAGCAAACAAAACTGGAACTACTCCACCTGTAGTCACCCATGAGGGCTACCTGGGTAAAAAAATGAATGGGCAATTTTCTGTCCTTCTTTTAATTTATTTACTCTATTGACCACTTCCTTCTTTTAACATTCTCCCCTCCCTTTGCTCATACTTTCTTCTAATTTCTCCTACAACCTCTATGTTCCTTCCTTCTCAGCTTGTTTTCCAGATTTCTTCTTTCAGCCTATTAGAGGGTGGTGTTCCATCAAGTTCTGTCCATTATCCTCTTATTCTCACTCTACTCACTTTTCCCATTAGCCAACCCCTGCACAGCCATGGCTTTTCTTACCACTTGAAGAGTGAAAGCCCCAGCCTGGAAGTATTTTAAAATTTATCAGGCATATAACTAATGGCCCATTGTATAATTCCACCTTGGTTTCTAATTTAGATTTAGAACTTTTGTCTCCTGCAAACCTGTTTCTCTTGCTATATTCTGGACCTCAATGAATATACAACTCAGTTGCCATATCTCAAATACGAGAATAACCCCAGATACTTCTTTGTCCTTCATCCCCACATCCAGTTGTCCCATTGAATATTTTCAACACCTACATATCTTTTTCATGTAACACCCTTCTCTGGTCTCTCTTCCTCTGCATCAATGGTGCACATGTTATTTTGCTGTAATTTGAATTAATGCAACAGCCTCCATCTTGGTCCCTTTGCCTTTAGTCTTGTCCCCCTCTAATTCTTCTTCTACATAGCTGCCAGAAAATTTTCCTAAAGGAAATCTCATCAGTCTCTTCCTTGACTTAAAAGAATCTCAAACTTCAACATTGTCCATAAAATATAGACTCCATGGCCAACTATAAAATAACAGCATGATCTGGTTCCTGCCTAACCTCTCTAAACTTATCTTCCACTACACCTCTCAACTTTTATCTTATGATGCAATTGTGCATAATTATTTGCAGCTCCTAATCTAGTGTTAAAGCCAGCACAAATGAAGGGCAATCAACCCTCAAAGTACCAAACTCAGTGCACAAGAACAGCCCATAAAACTCCTTTTACCAAATTCTTCTAATTAATAGAAAAGGATTACAGGCAATTACTTTGCTATGGTTGGTTGGGCCAACATATAACTTGCTGTTACCCAGGTCCTCATCACTTGTACCACACTATCCAGGTACTATCCAGGTACAACAGTTTCAGAGATGTTTTCAGCAGCATCACACCAACCTTTGCCCAGCTTGGAGCTCTGTCTTCTTTGATCTTCTACAGGATGTCCTGCTGGTGGCTTCACACCATCTGGATGACCTGTCCTTACTCAAGATTCTTGTTGGCTCCAATGTTTACCTTGAGCTTTGGGGATTCTGACTCCCGTGGAGGGTATCTGAAAACAATGGAGCTGTCACCAATCAGCAGGATTATCTCCAAGGTGAAATCCCCAGGGAGGGTCTTCTTGGGAAAGTGATGCCATGACTTCCATGTTGATGAACTCTAGTGGTATTGGAGCACCTGGCAAGTAAGGGAAACTCACCTCTAGCAGAAGAAAGAAACAGCAGTGAGAAGCTGTAAGGAAGGTGTTCAGAAGTGGGAGAGCATTTTTCATGATCTGAAGGCCCTCAGAGCACAAGTGATACTTCAACCATTTGCAAGGGGACCAGTATGCATTTGGGGTACAACTCTGTGCACCTTATCAGGATGGAGCTTGGTATGGCTGCTGCCTTTTTGCTAAGCAAGTAGGGCTAGGTCCTGAAAAGAACATCTCAGTTGAGTCACAGGACTGCCACTCACAGCCAGATCTCTGCAGGACTCATCTCCCCTCCCTGAGAAACACAACCCTCCTGCATCCACCTGACCCATATTTCATGGGCTTCCAGAAAGCTTAGAAATGAATATATTGCTTACACATAGGTTATTTATTTTTTAATTAAAATTTCATGGAAGTATATTATTAATACATGAACAGGATGTGTATATTGCAGGTGATGTGCCACACTAATGAAGGATGTTTATGCAGGAGTTTGTGGAAAGTTGTGGGAGGTGGGGCATATGGGAATCCCTATAATTTTTGTGTAACATTTATGTAATCTAAGTATCTTTTAAAAAATAAAAAAAATTATTATGAACAAAAAAAAAGATAACAACTGTGTATCCCAGGGGAAGCATAAAGAGATTGAGAGGTGATAAGTTCTGTTTGTTTTTGTTTATTATTATTGGAATAATGAAAGTGCTCCAAGAATGAAGTGATGAATGCACAAATATGTAGTTACACCAAATAACATTGATTGTATACTTTTGACTGATTTGTGTTTTATTAATATATATCAATAAAATTGATTTGTTAAAAAAGAAAAAAATAAAGGTGTTAGTTAACCAGAACCAACCAACAAACAAACAAACAAACAAATAAATAAATAAACAAACAAACAAACAAAGAAATAAATAAATAAAAGCACCAAGACCATAAAGAACTTGGAAGATAATGTAAGGAAGCATCTACAAGATCTTGCCATAGGAAATGGTTTCAAGAATTTTACATCCAAAGCATGATCGATGAAAGAAAAAATAGATAAGGACTTCCTCAAAATTAAAACTTTTGTACCTCAAAGGAGTTTGTTAAGAAAATGAAAAGGAAGCTGACTAAATGAAAATATTTTGTAAACATCTATCTCATAGGGGCCTAATATCCATCATATTTAAAGAAATCCTATATCTCAAAAATAAAAAGACCAAAAAACAATTTTAAAAATTGGAAGTGATTTGAATAGACACTTCTGCACAGATACACAAAAAGCTAAAAAAGCACATGAAAAGATATTCAACATCACTAGGTATTAGGGAAATGCAAATAAAAACTGCAAAGAGATATCATCTTAAACTCATTAGACTGGCAGCTGTTAGAAAAAAGTGGAATACCAGTGTTGGACAGGATGTGCAGAAAAGGGAATACTTATCCACTGCTGATGGGAATGTAGAATGGTGCAGCCATTGTGGAGAACAGTTTGGTGGTTCCTCAGGAAGCTAGAACTGCCATGTGATCAATCAATCCCACTGCTGGGTATATATACTGAAGAATTGAAAGCAGGGACATGAACAGATAAGTGTACACCAATGTTCATAGTGGCATCATTCACTGTTGTCAATAGTTGGAAACAACCCAAATGTCCATCAACAGATGAATGGATAAGCAAACTGTGGTATATACATACAATGGAATATTATCAGTTGTTAGAAGGCATGCAATATTAACACATGGGATAACATGGATGAATCTTAAAGTCCTTATTTTGAGTGAAGCAAGCCAGGTACTTAAGGACAAATATTACATGACCTCACTGATATGAATTAAGCAAATTGAGAAGACTCACAGAGCTAGAGTCTGGAAGATAAGTTTCCAGAAGAAAGAAAGGGGGTAGAAGGTTGTGAGCCAATGCCTATTTAGGCAAAATTTAAGATAAAGTGGAAAGTTGTAGTTGTGGAGTGGATGGGTATGACAGTTGTGCAGTGATGCTATTGGTTTCAGTGGTGTTTGTGAATAGTGTAGGATGGGGGTGTGGTGTTGGACTGTCCATGGAACTGGGTGGAGGGTTGGGGAAGGAGTTGGTGAACTCTGGGTATTTGCAGGTGTGTGGTTAAAACTACAGTTTTGGGAATGTTCTTTTGGCAATATGGCATGGGAGGGTTACTGGTGTAGCATATGTGTATGGGGGGCATAAAGAACAGGGAACACCTGGGGCAGGTTTCTGTGGAATATGTAAGTGTTCATCTTGTCATAGTGTGCATTGTCAGTGGGTGTAGACCCACATATTTACTAAGAAAATATTAAATTCCTATCCTGAGGAGTCCTGCTACCTACTCAAATAGAGAGGCAAGAGTCTCTCAAGAACATAGGCAGGGACTAATGAAAGTAAACAGATGAATATGTCAAGCCATCACTGTTATTGGAAGTAACTATGAATCTTATTTTTCAAAAAGTTAAACTTAGTGGTCACCACAGGTCCTGAGGGGAGGAGAGGGAAGAATAGAATAGTTGGAATATAAGGTATTTTTAGGGCATTAGAATTGTTCTGTATGATTTTGCAATAATGGATTCAGGCTATTTTAAATTTTGTCAAAATGTATAAAAGTGTACTCTCCAAATTGTAAACCATAATGTAAATCATTGACCATGGTTAGTAGCAATGCTTCAATATTTGTACATCACTTCTATCAGTTGTACCATCCATATGTAAAATGTTATCAATAGGGGAGAGGGGGAAAGGGGAAGGATGTTGGGTATATGGGAATCCCTTATATTCTGTACATGACTTTTCTGTAACCTAAATATTCTTTGGGACAGCAACAGGACCCTGAGTACAGGGGCAATGCCTAATGATGGAGTATGGATCATCACAACAGGCCCTTGATACTTATTACCGTACTTATGAACCTTTTCTTTTGAAATTGAAACAGCCTAGCACTGTTTCCTAAGAGTTACTTCCCGAAAGCCACCCTGTTGCTCAAATGTGGCCTTTCTAAGTCAAACTCAGCATGTAAATGCATTAGCTTTCCCCCAGTGTGGGACACTGACTCCTGGAGATGAGCCTCCCCCTCACCGATGGACTACTACCAAGCACTAACTAGCAATTCACCTGGCAAAAGACCTTGACCAAAAGGGGGAAAGTATAAATACAAATGAGTTTTTATGGTTAAGAGATTTCAAAGTAAACCACCGTGCCATAAATTTGAGGATCTATTTCTGAACATTCAATTCTATTTCATTGCTCAACATGTCTATCTTTTTGACAGTGCCATGCTGTTTTACCACTGTAGCTAACTGATATGCTTTATATTCAGGAAGTGAAAATCCTCCAACTTCACTATTCTTTTTAAAGATATTTTTGGCTATTTGGGATCTATTACCCTTCCAAATAAATTTGAGAATTGGCCCTTTCAAATCTGTATAAAAAGGCTGTTAGAAGTTTTATTGGGATTGCATTGAATCTGTAGACAAATTTAGGTATACCTAACATTTTAACAATATTTAGTCTTCCAATCCATGAACATGGAATGCCCTTCCATTTATCTAGATCTTCTTTGATTTCTTTAGCAATTTTTGTAGTTCTCCAAATACAAGTCTTTTATGTCCTTTAAATAAATATTTATTCCAAAATAAAAATAAAATAAAAAAGAGATTTCAAAATGAGTCAGGAGGTCATTCCAGAGGTTACATTTATGCACATCTCGGTAGGATCTCATTGACTGCCATAGTAAATATTGCCTCAAATAGCAGGGCTCCTGAGGGCTCTAGAGACATCCAGACACTATAGACAGGGAAGACATCTAAGGGGTTTGGTGCCCTGTCAGTGGGCCCTACTTAGGAATCTATACTCCCCAGTGTGATAAAGTTGGACTCATTTGTGGTTTCCCTACACATGGCTCTTCTGAATCTTCTATTTGAATCAACAGTTAGTACTAGACTTGATAGGTGAGTATCCAAGAGACTTAAATTTTTTGGTGATCCATGTGCCAGTTGGGCCCTGAATGTCAAGAGAGTTGCAACATCTATTCTCCAGTTCATTGGACTCATCCAGGACAACTAACAAGGAGATGATGATGGTCAACACTCACCACAAGGAACAGAGAGTGTCTGTGATGGCAAGCAAGTTAGACCCATCCATCAGCCTCATGGGATCTAAGGCCCCTCTCAGTCAGAGGCAGAGTGGGCATCACCATCCCAGCATCTCCAGAATTTGGGAAGGAACTTTGGACTAGAGGAGACTTATGGTTATTCTACTATAGACTTGTCATTTTAGCAATGGGAGAACTTTTATCATTGATGTGGAGGCAGTGGCTACCAGAGGTTCTGAGGGGAGGGAGAGGTAAAAACAGTTGTAATATGGGGGCATTTTCAGGATATTGGAATTGTCCTGAATAATGTTGCAGTGATGGATACATACCATTATATTTTTTGTCATAACTTACAAAATTGTCTTGGACAGAATGTAAAGTATAATATAAACTATAATATAAATTATAACTCACACTTAGTGGCAATGCTCCAATGTGTGTCCATCAATTGTAACAATTGTATCACACTAATGAAGGATGTTGTTAATGTGGGAAAATGTGGGAGGGGTAGGGAGTGGGTCTTATGCGAATCCCCTATACATTTATGTGACATTTATATAATCTAAAGTATTTATAATTAGAAAAAGAGTTGAAAAAGAAATAAGTGATAGAAAAACAATTGAGAGAAAAAACAAATGAGTATTATATTTTGGAAAAAAATTCAATGCATTGACAAATATTTAACTAGTCTGAGAAAGAGAATATATTTTGTGGCTGTTTGAGATTACTTATGAACCCCAAAAAGAGACTGATTGTAAAGTAATCTATTCCATTTGGTGTGATACACCTTGTATTAGTTTCAGCTGAGACACCTTTGATTAAATTATGTTAAGATTAGGGCTTTGATTTGATGACTTCAGTAGGCTGTAACTCAGGGTTGAGTCCCATCTCTCTTGGTGGGCTATAAAAGTGGGCACTCACTCAAGAAGATCTATAGAACAAGACACATAAGACACTGTAGATGTGAGAACTTGGTTTTGATGCTGGAGCCCTGGGGCAAGCTTAGTTATTCATCTGATAGTTTGAAGCTGAAGGTACCAGAGACTTGAGCAGCTGAGAAAGCCCAGAAGGAAATGAGCCCTCCAGCCTACAGCTGTGATTGGAAAAAGCTGGGCCCATGGAACCTTAAGAAGAAAGAGGAAGTCTGAAACCTCGCAGACATCACCTGCCAACTTGCTACAAGAAATGGCAAATGATTTTGGGTGGGTAATCAAACTTAAGTTGGACTCTTTAGGGCCTTGAATCTGTAAGCTTCTACCCAAAATAAATACCCTTTATAAAAGCCAACAGATTTCTGGTACTTTGCATCACCATCCACTTGGCCGACTGATACAGATGCAAATATATAAAACAGAAAGAAAATGGTAATATTACTGCTGACTTTACAAAATCACAAAAATAGTAAGAGAATATTATGAACAACAATAACAAACTAAATTATGAGGAATAAATGGGAACATTCATAGAAATACATCAATTACCTAAATTAACGCAAGTGGAAATAGAAAACATTAACAAATCTTCAACAAGTAACAGAGCTTAAATCAATCAAAAAACCCTTCCACCAGAGAAAAGTGTAGGATCAGATGGATTCACTGGTTAATTCTACCAAACACTAAAGAAGAATGGGTACATATACTTTTCAAACTCTTCCAAAAATTTCAAGAGTATGGAACATTTCCTAAATCATTCTATGAGGTCAGCATTATTCTGTTACCAAAGCCTGGTAAAGTCAGCACAAGAAAAAGAAATTGCAGGTTAATTCCCCTTACAAATATAGTGGCAAAAATCCTTTAAAAAAATACTAGCAACTGAATCCAATAGCATCTTAAAAATATTTATGACAAAGTGGTATTGAACTAGGAGTGCAGGGGTTGTTCAATACACAAAAAACAATCAATATAATACATTAAATAATAGAATCAAGGGTAAAAACTACATGATTATCTCAATAGATTCAGAAAAAAACATTTGACAATATCCAGCACTGTGACAGTTTGAAGCTTTTTGTGCATCTCAGAAAAGATCATGTTCTTAGAGCTAATCCATTTCTGTACATGTAAACCTATTTTGTGCCAGAACCCTTGATTGGATTACTTTTTTGGAGTCCCTTGATTGGATTACATGGCCCAGTGTTTATCTTGATCCTCTTGCTGGAGTCCTTTACAGAGGACTAAATGCAGCAGACACACAAGAAAAAAACTGTGGAGATGGAGAGAAGGAACCCAGGAGCTCAGAGAGCAATGTGTGAGAGAGGAAGCCACAGGTGGAGCAGCCAGAAGCTGAAGCAATGAGAATCAGAAGAGAAGGAAATGCCTTCATGTGTCTGGCCATTTGGCAGGAGTCCAGAATCAGCAACAGCTCCCCATTGGTGAGAAAGCATCTCTGATGATGCCTGGTATGGGCATTTTCATAGCCTCAGAACTGTAAGCTTTTATGCTAAGAGATTTCCATTTTAAATGCCAACCCATTTTTGAAATATTATTCCCAGCAACTCCTAGTAAACTAAAAGAGAAATTGTTACCAGAAGTGGGGTGCCACTGCTATGCAAATACCAAAAATGTTTGAACAGTTTTGAAATGGGTAGAGGGAAGATTTTGGAAGAATTGTGTGAAGTTGATAGAAAAGTTCTTGATTGCTTTAAAGAGGCTGTTAGCAGAAATATTGGCACTAAAGCTACATTTTAAAAATTGTTTATTGCTTATAAAATCTTATTTATTTACTTATTTATTTATTTATTTATTTAATTTTTACCCCACCCCATTGTTTTTGTGCTTGCTGCCTGCTCTTTGTGTTTATTCACTGTGTGTTCTTCTGTGTCTGCTTGTCTTCCCTATAGGCAACACTGGGAACCAAACCTGGGACCTTCTGGAGTGGAAGAGATGGTCTCAGTCTCTTGCAGCACCTTAGCTTCCTGGCCTGCTGCATCTCTTATTGTTTCTCCTCTGCATCTCTTTTTGTTGCATTATCCAAGGAAGCCCTGGGAATCAAACTCAGGATCCCCTATATGGTAGATGGGAACCCAATTGCTTGAGCCACATCTACTTCCCTAAAGTTACTTTTGATGAAGCCTTAGACAGAAATGTGTCTGTGTCACATTGCAAACTAGAAGGAAGGTGATCTTTGCTTTAAAGTGACAGAGAACTTGACAAAATTGACTCCTGATGTTAGTTAGAAGACAGAACTTGAAAGTGCTGATTGTGAATATTTAACTGGGGAAATTTCCAAACTAAATGTAGAATGTGTAACCTAGCTTCTCCTTGAAGCTTATAACAAAATACAAGATGAAAGGCACAAAGAAACTGGAAACTGATGGTTGGGAAATACAAGCTTCCAGAAAATGAGTCTCCAGAGAATAGAGAAACATGTGAGGATTTAACTGAACATGGAATGAGCCAGTCTTCTTAGTGTAAGTCAGGATTGCAAATATAGTTATCCAGGAAGGTTGTGTGGAAAGTCTTACTTTCTGATGGCTTGAAAACCTGTTTCCTGCATGATAAACCAAGTTTTTTTGTGAGATCTGTATGAATGAAACCACTGTCAGCTGGAATAAAAAGGGACAGAAACTGGAGATACTGAAGGAAAAATGACTTTAAGGGCAAAAACATGGAAGCTGAGGTCTGGATCTTCTCAGTCCAAGAAAGGAACCTGATCCATGTGTGCAGAAAGGGTGAGTTTGCCCCAGCATTGGAAGAGGGTGGGTCTTCTGCCCTATAGTTCAGGGAGACTGATGTCACTTCAGGCTTTTGAGAAGGTAGAGCACATTCAGCTGGAGGCTGAGGAGAGTTGGATCATGACCCCACTACTCAGAGGGATTTGGGCCTGTGAGGAATCAAAGAGAAGAAAGCATTTATGTATAGATGACTCTCAGACTTTAAAACTTAATGAAGTATGCCCTGCAGGATTTCAGAATTGTTTGGGATACATGACCACTGTTTCCTTCCAATTTATCCCTATATTAATGGAAAAGTTTATCTTGTGACTCTCTCTATATATTGGAAGCAGATAACTTGTTTTCTAAGTTTCACAGGTCTACAGCCAGAGGGGAATTTTGCACCAAG
This sequence comes from Tolypeutes matacus, assembly GCA_026826555.1. Taxonomy (NCBI): domain Eukaryota; kingdom Metazoa; phylum Chordata; class Mammalia; order Cingulata; family Chlamyphoridae; genus Tolypeutes; species Tolypeutes matacus. The sequence goes on from JAKSZT010054003.1 coordinate 661,926, forward strand.
ACAGATGGCAAACCCATAACTGATTTTTAGGAAATTTTGTACTTAGCATTGTTACTGAAATGACATAAACCTTTTGAAATATTGTGATAGATTGAATGTATTTTGCATATCAAAGCAAATATCTTTTCAGGATCTAGAAGGTGAGAGGTGACAGTCTGAGGATTTTTATGAATCCCAGAAAGGGATAAGTTCTTGGACCTAATCCATTTCTTTGGGTGTGGAACCCTTTGATTGGAATGGATTCAGTTGAGGGCCTTGGATAAGATTACTTCTGTGAGGCATAACCCAGAGTAGGTCTTGGTCCTCTTGCTGGAGTCCTTTATAAACAGAGGACTGAAAGCACAAAGAAATGCAGAAAAAATTGGCAGAGACAAAAAAAAGGAGCTGAAAGAGAGGCTCCAGATCCCAGAGATGGAATCAATAAAGCACAGAGGCTCAAAGAAAGGTGGCCCAGAAGAGAGGGGAGGTGAATCACAAGTTAGATCATCCATAGCTGAGCTTGGTTAGAAATTAAATCTGCAGAAATCCAGAGACCCAGACTTGCAAAACTTCATTGTGTCACCACATGGCAGGAGTCTAGGATCACCAACAATTGGCATTCAGTAAGACATCATCTCTGATGATGCCTTGATTAGGACATTTCACAGCCTCAGAACTATAAGTTTTAACTTAATAAATTCCCATTATAAAATCTACCCCATTTCTGGTATATTCCTCCCAGGAGCTTTCAGAAAACTAAAATAGGTTTAATAACCAAATTATACAAATAATTCTTACAACTCATCAACAAAGAATTCAATTAGAAATGAGCAAAGTATTTGATTAGCCATTTTTCCAAAGATAATACTCAAAGATCAAAATATTATAAAATAAAATTATTGTTCATTGTGTATTTTTGAATCTTTGTTTTCAATTGTTGAAATGATGGAGGAAGACAGCAAAAACCATGTCTTTTTTGGTACTGGAAATACAATTCATACAAAGGAAAGTAATTGATATCCACCCCCAAAGTCTTATTTTAATCACACTTATTTTTTCTAGTTAATATCTGCAACTATATTCATGCAAAACAAAATTAAATTTAGGAATTGTAAAAAATTTGAATCCCACTCAAATGTAAATTTCAATTCTGATAGAGAAGGAAATAAAATTATGAACTACATTTTGCATGGTCCTTAAATTATAATTTATTTTCTCCCTACAAAAAGAAAACTTTGGTATAAAATTGACTTCCCATTTTCCTACTGACAGTAAGGATCTTTAACCTGTCCTGCAGAGTACCATGTGGCCTCTACCTTATCACAATCATCTTCATTCTTCAACTTAATAATATGTTATATTTTGTCACATCATTTACAGTCATCTCAAAATTTCAAATTGGGCCATTTCCTTTTGTTTTCTTCTCCAAGTTTTCTCCATAGAGTTTTAGCTTTCAGTCCATAGATTATGTGTCTGGTATTCTGCTATATCTGCAGGAGCTAGAAATTTCCTGGTCCAAAGAAATCTTTCAAAACTAATTATTGAATGAATAAAAGTATTTGTAAGTGACATTACATAATAGGAAATAGCTCTTTATTCTCCATTTTATGAGGGTTTAAAATTGAATCTGGTAAATCCAATGAAATTCAAAAGTCCTGATTAGGTTAACTGTACATTTATTCAGGGTCTATAAGCTGGAATGTAGTTCTTATTAGAGTTATAAACTGTTTTTCTTTTTATAAATATAAGAAAATTATAGTAGGCATTTGATCAGAGAAGAAGACATGTAGTTCAGTTTTGGGAGAAGAGAAAGTACTCCTTTCTTGTGGAACCTTCTTCAAAATCTAGTTGGTATCACTCTGTTCTACAGTTTCAATTTTGTTGTGTACTCCATAAAATCAGATGTGAGCCAGACTCATTCAATTCCCATTTTAAAAGTACTATCAATTTTCATACATTTTGCCCTATGACAGAAACTTTCTTAAAACTTTAAGTTTTATTGAAGTCTCTGTTTATTTCCCCATTTACTTCACTTTCTTGTGTGCTATGGAAAACCTTATTTAAAGAATAGATTTAAAATTTCTATCTTAATCTCTTGTCTCTTCAAAACATCCTCCAGTTAAATTTACAACTCCTCACCTTAAGTTCATTACTGTTGATAGGCAAGTTTTTAAATATCTCTTCATCCACTGAATGCTTTTTCATCTTACATGATTCCTCAACAGTTTCTTATACATTCCATGCTCCCCTGGTTTCTTAGAACACAACACTATCCTGGGTTTTCTTTTTCTCTGGCCAAGCTTTCTTGGAATTTGAAGAATCATTCTTAAACATTAATGTTGGAATCCAAAGAACTTGAGGAGGAGAAGCAGCAAGATGGTATCAGTTTAACAGGGCACTCACCATCTCTCTCACAAAACATGACTGAATGGGGGCAATTTTGGAAACCCATAGAGCAGGGGGCTTCAGGGCATCAATCTGGAGGGAGCTGGATGAAGAGATAAATTGCTAAAGGTAAAACCATGAGTATCTGGTCCCTGTGGCTGGAAATTGTGGATGCTAAGACCCACCCTCAAGGCAAAAAGTTGCTGTGAGCCCCAACTCCCATTGCTGGTCACCCAGTGGTAAGGAGAGCTCTCTGAGAGCGGGAGGGTTCTGGAAAAGGGTGGAAAGGGGTTTCCTTTTGGTGGGTTTGGTTGCCTGGACCCTCTTTGAGCTTTGAGGAACATACCAACTCACTCAAGGTGGCACCAGAAAGAAGGGAGAGGTGAATCTGCTGAGGCAGACTGATTTACCTAACCACCCTGGGATAGTGAAACTTGCCCTAGGAGAGGGTAGAGTCAGGCAATTGATTAGTACCATGCTGAAAACTCAAAATTTCAACTCCTGTAAGGGAGGTGGGCAGTATGAAGTGCTTAATAAGATTTCAAGAGCCAATTTAGGGTCCCCTGGGAGGAGGGAGTGGTCTGGAAGAGGTTTGAGAGACATTTCTCTGCAGTGAGTTCAGTCACCAGGGTCCCATTTGAATTTCAAAAGAGCTGAGGGGGAATCCCTTCAGAAAGGCTATTGTGTCCTGCTGCCTGGGAAGAGAAAGCAATAAGAATAGAAAGGGGGCAGGGACAGACTCCTAAGCAGCAGGAATCAATGCAACTGCAAAGAGTCAAACCTGTCTGAGAGAAAGTGATGGGATATCTGTCTGCAGAGCTAACTGACCCAACAAGAAAGTTTAGCTAAGTGGAAGAGTTTCTGCCTTGAATATATGAGGACCCCAGTTTGATTCCTAGCTCTTCTTAGAGTAATGATCCACTGGGATATCAAACATCCAGCTGATATTTTAAGACAGGGAAAATATAGACATTATTTAAGTATTAGCTTCTCTTGGGACTCTTAGTTTTCCTTTAAAAAGGGGTTACTTCTTTTTTTAAAAAATTAACTTAATTTACTCATTAAAACTGCTTCAAAGCTTGCTGAGGTCAGGCTGCAAGGTAATTGATGAACACCGGCAGTCTGAGAAGCCCCTCAGGGGCCTAAGGGGGAAGGGTGTATTTCCTTAGTTTTTGTTTGACTGATTGCTTGTGTGTTTGTTTATTTATTTATTTTCTTGTTTTTCTTTCCTCTTTCTCCCTCCTATTTTTTTCAAATTAGGTGTTGTTAGTTTGTTTCTTGTTTGTTGCACTTCCTCACTTGATTTCCTCTTTTCTGTGTCTACAGATTTTGTCTACCAATACTCTTTTCCTTCCTTCACCTTCCTATCTTTTGTTTTCTGTTATTGTTCTTTCATTACACTTCTCTTTGTTTAGTCCTCCATTTTTCTGGTTTTTATTTCTATCCCAACTATTCAGTTTTATTTATTTTACTAACATTTTATTCATTTTGTCTTCTCTTTTCTCCTTGCATCTCTCATCAGCATTCTGGCCTTTAAATTCATCTTATATATTTTTCTCTACTGGGTTTCCCATTCCATTGTTGGTACTGCACTTTTTTATTCCCATTACTTTACACTACTTACATGAATTAAATATTCATTTTCCTAGGTCTTATATGGTTTTTCTTTTAACTTTTCCTATTATTTTTACTGTTATTGTTTTTCTTTCTTATCTTTTTTTGCTTTCTGTGGTCTGAATCTTTTTCCTTCAAGGGAACATAGACAACAGCAAAAAAAATTAAAAAAATAAAAAATAAAAGAAAGAAAGTCTCAAAGAGAAACTTAACACACACCCCAAAACATTAGTTTAATAAAACCCCAGAGTAGAGAGAGAATTTAATCAACTGAATAATCCTGTCAAAATAGAAAGATTACCAGACAGCAACAAAAAATTACAAACCATATCAAGAAACAGGAAGACATGGCCCAGTCCAATGAACAAACTGAAAGCCAGGAAGAGATGCAGGACTCTGAACAAATAATCAAAGCTCTCTAAAAAATATCATGCACCAACTTAATGAAGTTAAGGAAGAGATTAAAGATATTAAGACACTGAGAGAACATACTGAAGAAATTGTAAACATATGTAAAAAGATAACAGACATGATAGTGATGAATGGCACAATCCAAGAAATCAAAAAGACACTGGAAGCACATAACAGCTCATTTGAACAGGCAGAGGAAACAATTAGCAATGTGGAAGAGAGTACATCTGAAATCAAACAGATAGTAGAACAGACAGAAAAAAGATAGAAAAAATCCAGCAGGGACTTAGGGATCTAGGGAAGCTCAATAAGATTAAGAGCTGATTTCTCATCTGAAACCATGGAGGCAAGAAAACAGTGATATGACATCATCAAGGTAATAAAGAAAAAAGTTCCAGACAAGAATTCTCTATCCAGCAAAACTGTCATTCAAAAATGATGGAGAGTTCAAAATATTCATAGATAAATAGAAATTAAGAGAGTATGCCAATAAGAATCCTGCCCTTCAAGAAATACTAAAGGGTTTTCTGCAGGTTGAAAGGAAAAAACAGGAGAGAGAGAGTTGGAGGAAAGTGTAAGAACAACTGAAAACACAAAAAGAGAAATAAAAACAACACATGACATACATTAACCCAAAGAAAATATGGCTAATGTAAGTATTTCCTTGAAAGTAATAACACTGAATGTTAATGGATTAACCACACAAGTCAAGAGACACATATTGACAGAATGAATTAGGAAATATGACTGTGACCCAGCTATGTGCTGTCTACAAGAAACCCACTTTGACCCAGGGATTTAAGGAGGCTGAAAAGGAATGGCTGAGGAACAATTTCACAAGCAAACAATAACCAAAAAAGTGTTGGAGTAGCTATACTGATATAGTTCCAAATAGACTTCAAATGCAAAACTACTGTAAGTGACAAAGATGGACACTATATATTAGTAAAAGGTGTAATCTTTCAAGAAGAAAGAACAACCATTAACATTTATGGACCTAACCAGGGTGCCTCAAAATACATGAGGCAAACACTGGAGAAACTAAGTGGAGAAATAGATGCCTCTAAAATTATAGTGGGGGACTTTAATACACCATTATCACCATTAGAAACAACATCTCTACAGAGAATCAATAAAGAAACAAAGAATTAGAAAAATACATTAGAGGATCTGGACCTAATAGGCATATAAAGAACACTACACCCAAATATAACAGGATATACATTCTTTTCAAATGCCCATGGATCATTCTCCAAGATAGACCACATGTTGAATTCTGAATGTACTCAGAAAGTCTGAAATTTTACAAAGTAATTTCTCTGACCACAATGGAATGAAGCTGGAAATCAGAAAAGGTCAGAGAACCAGATTAGGCACAAATATATGGAAGCAAAACAACACACTCTTAGACAAACAGTGGTCAAGGAGGAAATTTCAAAAGAAATCAGTAACTGCCTTGAAAAAAATGAAAATGACAGTACAACATATAAAAAGCTATTGGACACAGCAAAAGTTGAACTCAAAGGGAAATTCATAGCCATAAATGCATATATCAAAAAAGAAAAAAGAGCTAAAATTGAAGACCTAACTGCACACCAGGAAGAATTGGAAAAACAACAACAACCTAATCCCACGGCAAGTTGTAAGAGGAAATAACAAAGATTAGAGCAGAGCTAAATGAAATAAAAAATAAGAAAACACTAGAAAAAAATAAACAAAGTCAATAGCTGGCTCTTCAAGAAGATCAATAAAATTGACAAACCCTTATCTAGACTAACAAATTAATAAAGAGAGAAGTTGCAAAAACAAAAAAATAAGAAAGGAGGAAGGAGATATCACCACTGACCCCACAGAAATAAAGAGTATCATAAGAAGATACTTTGAAAAATTATATGCCAACAAAAAGGATAATTTAGAGAAAATGGACAAATTCCTAGAAGCACACAAGCAGCCTACATTGACAAAAGAAGATATTCATGAACTCACTAGCCCAATCCCAAGTAAAGGTATAGAATCAACGAGTGCCAGTGTAGCTCAAGTAGTTGAGTGCCAGTATACCACATACAATGTCCCAGATTCAATCCGTGGCACTGGTATCTAAAAAAAAAAAAATTGCTGAAGGGAAGCGGCTGTGGCTCAATCAGTAGGGCTCCCGTTTACCATATGGGAGGCCCCGGGTTCGGTTCCCGGGGCCTCCTGGTGAAGGCAAGCCCGCCAGCATGGCGTGGTTAGCTGACCCAGCGAGCACAAGCAGCAAGGGGGGGATAAATGACTAAATAAATAAAATCTTTAAAAAAAAAAAAAAAGGGGGGGGGGATAAATGAATAAATAAATTAAAAAAATCTTTAAAAAAAAAAAAAAAAAGTGCTGAAGATATAAAATCAGTCATCAAAAAGTACCCAACCAAGAAGAGCCCAGGACAAGAAAGTTTCACAGGTGAATTCTACAAAGATTCCAGTAAGAACTAACACCAATCCTGCTTAAACTCTTCATAAAAATAGAATTCGATTGAAAATTGCTTAACTCATTGTATGAAACTAACATTACCCTAATACAAAAACCAAACAAAAATGCCACGAGAAAGGAAAATTATAGACCAATCTCTCTAATGAACCTAGATGCTAATATCCTTAACAAAATACTCACTAATCATATTCAACAACACATCAAAACAATTATACACCATGACCAAGTGGGTTTCATTCCAGGTATGTAAGTATGGTTCAACATAAGTAAAACAATCAATGTAATACACCACATAAACAGATTGAAAGAAATAATCACATGATCATCTCTATAGATGCAGAAAAACATTCAACAAAATACAGCATACTTTCCTGATAAAAACACTGCAAAAGATAGGAATGGAAGGAAACTTCCTGATCATGATAAAGGGTATATATGAAAAACCCTCAGCTAACATGACATACAAAGGTGAAATCCTAAAAGATTTCCCTCTAAGATTGGGAACTAGACAGGGATGCCCACTATCACCACTCCTATTTAACACTGTCTTAGAAGTACTTGTTCAAGCACTAAGGCAAGAAAAAGATATAAAGTGTATCTAAATTGGAAAGAAGAACTAAAAATTTCACTATTTGCAAATGACATGATCCTTTATATAGAAAGCCCTGAGAAATCTACAGCAAAGCTTCTAGACCTTATAAATGAGTTAAGTAAAGTTGCAGGTTATAAGATCAATGTGCAAAAATCAGTAGCATTTCTGTACACCAATAATTAGCAATTTGAGGAGGAAATCAAGAAAAAAATACCATTTACAATAGCAATTAAAAAATCAAATATCTAGGAATGAATTTAACTAAAGATGTAAGTGACTTTTACACAGAAAACTACACAACACTGTTAGAGGAAATCAAAGAAGACTTAAATAAATGGAAGAATATTCCCTGTTTATGGATAGGGAGACTAAATATCATTATGATGTCTATTCTACCCACACTAATCTATAGGTTTAATGAAATCCCAATAAAAGTCAACACAGCATGTTTTACTGAATTGGAAAAACTATGAAATTTATTTGAAGGACAAGAGGCCCTGAATAGCCAAAGACATATTGAAAAAAAATGAAATTGGAAGAATCACACTACTTGACTTTAAAACATACTACAAAGCTGTTACAGTGGTCAAAACTGCATGGTGTTGGCACAAGGATATACATACTGACCAAAGGAACCAAATTGAGAGTTCTGATATAGATCCTCACCTATACAGTCATCTGAAATTCAACAAGGCCACCAAACCCACTCAACTGGGAGAGAATGGCCTCTTCAAAAAATGGTGTTTTGAGAAATGGACAACCATATCCAAAAGAATGAGATAGGAACACCATGTCAAACCTTATACAAAAATCAACTTAAGATGGATCAAAGATCTAAATATAAGAGCCAAGACCAGGGAAGCGGCTGTGGCTCAATCAGTAGGGCTCCCGTTTACCATATGGGAGGCCCCGGGTTCAGTTCCCGGGGCCTCCTGATGAGGGCGGGCCTGCCCGCGTGGCATGGTTGGCTGGCCCAGCGAGCACAAGCAGCGGGGGGGGGGATAAATGAATAAATAAATAAATAAAATCTTAAAAAAAAAAAAAAAAAGAGTCAAGACCATAAAGACCTTGGAACAAAATGTAGGTAAGCATCTACATGACCTTGTAATAGTAAATGGCTTCCTGAACTTCACACCCAAAGCACAAACAGTGAAAGAAAAAAATAGATAAATGATTCCTCCTCAAAAGTAAAACATTTTGCTCCTCAAAGGAGTGTGTCAAGAAAGTGAAAAGACAGCCTACCCAATGGGAGAAAATATTTGGTAACCATAGGAGCCTAATAACCAGCATATATAAAGAAATCCTATGTCTAGAAAATAAAAAGACAATCCATTTTTTTTTATTTCTTTATTTTTTATTTTATTTTATTAATTTTTTTATTTTTTTTATTTTTTATTTTTTTATTATGGGTAAAAATCAAAATTCTCACAATACATACAAACATTTGCAAAATGATATATAAATATATATGCATATACGTGTATTTGCTTACAAAAATGCTATTTATAAATATATATATATATATATACACATATTCCAAGAGGTGCTTAGATCACCCAAAACACTACACGGAACCCACTGGGATTCCCATGCTGCCCACCTCCCACACCTCCCACCACATCCCACACAAACATCTTCCACAGTGTGGCCCACCAACCTCAATGAACTTACACATACTGGAGCCTTGCCACCAACCATAGACCACAGTTCACACTGTAGACCACACTCTCTCCCACTCAATTCTGAGTGGTGTGTCCTGATTTAAAATGGTGTACATCCATTGCCACAACAGTACTCAGGACAAGCTCCAACTCCCAAAGAAGCCCCTGTATTTCAACTGCTCATCCCCTCCCTACCCAAAAACTGTCAAATGGCCACTGGCTCCACCTCATTGTTATAATTTCTTGCATTGCAAGAA
>JAKSZT010054003.1:676290-714580 GCA_026826555.1 Tolypeutes matacus
TTTTTTTTTTTTTTTAGCCAAATGCAGGACCCAAAATAATTCCTCTTCTAGACCAACGCCCTTACGGAAGGGACCCTAGCTGGGCCCGTGGAAATTAATCAAGTACGTCCCACTTTCTGGACTCCCCAGCTTAGCTGAAGCTCTGATGTTAGTCAGTGAGGAGTGCTAAAGATGGCGGATTCCGCCCCTTCTGGCGCCGAACTCCAGCGTCACCGTGCTGCTCAGTAAATCAGTTTGAGTGCAGATTCGCGTCTGCTCTCAGCCTGGTGCTGCTTCAGTTCGGCTTATCTGCTCCCCAAAGCTATGGGGCGGTGCAGGCAGCCAGATCAATGTCTAAAAATATAAAATACCCTTCCCTGTCTTCCAACAGAACCCTCCCTTCTTTGGGAAGTGTCCCTTCCTCCTGGCTCCGCAGCGGCCCGGGTCTTATCCCTGGGTGGCTAGGGAAATCAGCTGCGTTCCCCGACCAAAATCCCCCCTCAGGTTCACCGGGTGCTGACTAGCTCGTTTGCTCTGTTCACACAAGGTCCAAGGGGTGCCAGGCAGCCAGCTCCCCAGAATATAAAACTTTTTCGCCCTGCCCGCGCCTCCAAATGGCCGTTTTATTTTTTTTTTCTGTAACCGCGGGGCTCAGCCGCCTGTGCCAACCGCCAGAGGCAGCCTCAAAACTCACGAATCTCCACCGTTCGTTTCACGCCGCTGATCCTCTCGCAGATAGATGTCCCAAGCCTCTCACTCCATGCTTGCACAGCACAGACCCCCGGGCAGGACCCCGTCCCCAATCCGCCTTGCTCTGGGAGCTTGCAGTGTGTGCCCTCCTACACCAACGCCATCTTGCCGCCAATCCAACAATCCATTTTTAAAATGTGCAAGTGCCATTTCTATAGCAATTTTCTATAGCAATTTGCATGATTTTAAAGATATATCTCTATTGATATCATTCTGGGAGACTGAAACATCTTGCAAGTTCTTTTTATACTATGTTTTTCACATGTTTTTCACTTTCTTTATTTGTCAGAAAATTCTAGTTGAATATATTTGTATTCATGCATTCTATAGTCTCTCTAACTGTATTAGTCTCCTTTATGAAGTCTAGAACCTTGCTGTGTAGAGCAGCTTATGACAGATTGTAGATACTCAGTCAAAATATGTTGAAATAACATAAATAATAAATTAATTTGATCACCCAAACAACTTTGTGTGACAGGTTATCTTACACAAAAGTAAGCAGTGAGGACAAGAATCAAATTTGCTTCCTCATATTGCTACTCATTCTAAGTTGATTCATCAATAAAATGATTTTTCCACCCCCAAAAAAATGTGCAAGTGATTTGAACAGACATTTCTCCATAGGAGATGTACAAATGTCTAAAAAGTACATGAAAAGATGCTCAACATCACTAGCTATTAGGGAAATACAAACCAAAACTACAATGAGATACCATCTTGCACCCATTAGGCTGGCAGCTATTAAAAAACAGAGGACTACAAGTGTTGGAGAGGATGTGGAGGAATGGGAACCCTCATCCACTACTGGTAGGAATGTAGAATGATCCAACCATTGTGGAGGACATTTTGGCTGTTCCTCAAAAAACTAACTATAAATCTGCCATTTGGTACAGCAATTCCACTGCTGGGTATATATCCAGAAGAATTGAAAGCAAGGACATGAACAGATATATGCACACCAATGTTAATAGTGGCATAATTCACTATTGCCAAAAGTTGGAATCAACCCAAATGCCCATCAAGAGAAGAATAGATAAATAAAATGTGATATATACATACAATGAAATAATACTCAGCTGTAAGAAGCAATACAGTACTAACACATGGGATAACCTTGAAGACCTTAGTTTGAGTGAGGCAAGCCAGACATTGAAGGACAAATATTACATGACCTATTTGATATGAATTAAGCCCATTGAGCAGACTTAGAGACCTAGAATCTGGAGGATAGTTTACAGGAAATGGAAAAGGAGAAGAAAGTTTTGAGCCAAAACCCATATGAAAGAAATCAATGATAAGGTGGAAGTGAGTAGTTGTGCAGTGAAGGGACAAGACAGGGTTCTAGTGATACCATTGGGTTGTGCAGTGCAAGCTTGAAAGTGCAGTAGGGTGGGGAGGATGTGTTGGACAGTCCATGGAACTGGGGAGAGGGTTGGGGGAGGGAGCAGTTGAACACTGGGGATTGGTGGGTATGTGGGTGAAACTACAATATTGAAAAATCTCTTTTGGCAATATGACAAGGAAAGGTTACTGGCTTACAGTGTTGGATGCGGGAGGCATTTGGGACAGGGGGCACCTGGGGCAGTCTTCTATAGAACGTTCGAGTGATCATTTTGTTATAGTGTGTTGTAATCAGTGTGTGGAAAACTACATAATGTATGGGAAGGTGTCAGAATCCCACCCTGGGGAGGCCTGAAATGTTCTCAGATGGGAAGGTGTCTCTTGAGAGCATGGGCAGTTCCTAACATGGGAGGACAGACTAATGTGTCAAGCCTTCAGCATTGTTGCAGGTATCTATGAATCTTGTCTTTCAAGCAGTGGAGTTTGGCATTCGCCTAGGGCCCTGAGGGGAGGGGAAGGGAGGACTAGAAAATACAGAAGAGGGGGGTTTAGGGGCAAGGGAAGTATCCTGCATGATATTGCAATGATGGATACAGGCCATATTAAAATTCATAAAAAATTTGTAAAAGTGTAACTTCTAAAATGTAAATCATAATGTAAACCATTGACAATGGTTAGTAGCTGTGTTTCAATATTTGTACATCAGTTGTAACAAATGTACCATCCACATGTAAAAAGGTTATTAATATGGGAAGGGGGAAAGGGGGAGGATATTGGGCATAAAGTCACAGCATGTGACTTTACTGTGACCTAAAACTTCTTTGAAGACAAAAATGAAAAAAAAGTAAGACACTAGGGAAGAAATGGAAGAAAATGCCACTCTACATACAGGACAACAGATATTACAGTGATGAAAGGCAAAACATCAATATTTTTCTTTTCTTTTCTTTCATTTTCTTAAATAATTTTCATAATTTTTAATATACAAATTTCTTTTTTTACTTTATTTTACTTTTAGTTTTTCTAAATTATTATGCATTTTATTTCTTATGTTCAAATCTATCATTATTTCATTTTCCCATTAATTGTATTTGGTGGTATTCTTGGCCTCATTTTTTAAGAGCTTTTGTTGAGCCACATCCGACCCCTAAAATTTTTTTTTTTTTTTTTACCGGGAGGTCCCGGGGATTGAACCCGGGTCCCTCCATATGGGAGACGGACGCCAAACCAGTTTTAAGAGCTTTTGAATCACAAAAGGATTACAACTGTAGCAGATGAGGCCCATTGGTGTGGGGTGTCAGTGATGGGGGATCCACGGGAGGAAGTTCACCTGGGCATACATACAAGGTATATAAATGTGGTCAAATGTTCATGGAGCATTGCCACAGTGGGTACAGATTCACACAACTGAAAGAATATTAAATTCCCATCCTGGGGAGGTCTGCCACATTCTCTAATGGAACAGCAACAATCCCCCAAGTACAGGTGCAAAGACTATTGAAGAAGGATTGTCCATTGATGGGCCCTTTGATATTGATGACTATGCTTATGACCCTTTGCTCTTGAAATTGCAACTTAGCCTAGTGTTGTAGGGTCCTAAGAGTTACCTGCTGGGAGCCTCCTTGTTGCTCAAATGTGACCTCTGTCTTAACCAAACTCAGCAAATAAATGCATTACCTACCTTACAGCATGTACATGACTCCCAGGGATAAGCCTCCTTCAAAGTGAGTCAGGAATTCATCAGAGAAGTAACACTTATGCAAGTCTCAGCAGGATCTCATAGACTACTAAAGTAGATACTACCCCAAATAATAGGGTCCCTGAGGGCCCTGGTGACACCCATGTCTTATGATCATGGCAGATAGCTCTGGAGTTTGGTGCCTTGACAGTGGGCCCTACTTTGGAGTTTGTGTTCCTGAGAGTGACAGAGTTGGACTCGATTATGGCTTCCCTACACATGATTCATCTGTCCCTTCTATTTAAACATATACTTGGTGCTGGAGTTGGTAGGTGTAGATCCAAGAGACTGGAGTTTCTGGGCTGTCCATATGCCAGCTGCCCCTCAAAACTCAGCAGAGTTGCATAACCTACTCTCCTATTCATTGGACTCATCCAGAACAACTAAAAAGGAGGAGAGGATGGATGGCCACAACAACAAGGAACCAAGAGTGTCTACAACTGCAAGCAAGACTGTCCCATCCATCAGCCATATGGGAATGAAGCCCTCTCTCAATTAGAGGTGGAGTAGGCATCACCACCCCAGAATCCTAAGGATTGGGGAATAAAATATGGACTAAAGTGGACTTACTGGTATTCTACTATAAACTTATTGTGATTTTAGCAATGGAAAAAATTATATAATAGGATATGGAGACAGTGGCCCCTGGAGGTGCTGAAGGCAAGGAGAGGGGAAAAAGAGGTGTAAATGGGGGCATTTTCAGGACTTGGAATTGTCCCGAATGACATTTCAATGACAAATACAGGCCATTATATATCCTGCAATAACCTACAGAATTGAGTGGGACAGAGTGTAAATTACAATGTAAACTATAATCTATGCTTAGTGGCAATGCACCAAAATGTGTTCATCAATTGCAATGAATGTGCCACACTAATGAAGGAAGTTGTTAATGTGGGGGAAAATGGGAGGTGTGGAGAGTCAGGCATATGGGAATTCCTTATATTTTTTTAAGTAAAATTTTATGTATTCAAAGTATCTTTTAAAAATTATATATATATAAAAGAACTTGGGCCCAACCATTCCTGTATATGCTCTCTAAACTATCTACCTAGGAACAATTCTAATCATTTATATGATATATAATCTCTGTTCATAGACACCAATCTACAGTACAAATCTCATATCTTAGGCATATATTGGAAAATAAAATTCTCCACCAGGATACCAGACAGCTTCCTCCTCAACTACTCAGAGGGGCTTTTGCCAAAGTTACTCTTCTGTGATAATCCAAACCATAAAAATGACCTTAAATGACACTCAGTAGTTTAAAACTTGGAGCAATTCTTGGTACAAATCTCTTTTCTCCTTGAATGACTGCCAGCAAATAATCACTAGTCTAGTAAAATTATGAATGAATCTTCCCCTTTATTTGGAGTGTTCTTACTTCTCCTCCATTCATCTATTACCCAGCACTGATGTCTAGAATAGTTCCTAATTATTAGCCCTCAGATAATTTTTCTATAATGCTTTCTCATACATTACTTCTCTATAATGTCCCCAACCAAGTATAAGGTTTAGTTGTTGCTGCAGTTTGGCAGTTTAATGTAATTGTGAATTCTAAAAATAGATATTAGATTATGTTTGCAAACTGGTCTGCTAATCTGGGCATGATTAAATTATGATTAGGACATTGACTGGGCCACATCAGTAGGGGCATTTAGCCCCACCCCTTGGTGAGTGGGGGAATCAAATATAAAAGGCAAGGCAAAGGACAGAGGAAGCAGTTTTGAGTAGCAGTTCTGATGTTGGAGATTTGGTGGTGGAACCTGGGGAGGTGAGCAGATGGAGGAGCTTGTTTGTGAGGAATGCAAGAAGGCCTCAGGATAGAGATGAGCTGTTCACCTGACAGTTTCACAGCTGGCCTTGTGGAGAGAAGCAAAGCCTAGAAAGCCTCATAGTTTACAGCTCACCTTTGAAGGAAACAAAGAGCTAGGACCAGAGAGAAATGGAGCCCGAGGAAGAGAGGAACCCAAGAAGGCTGAACCCTGGCAAAAACCAGCAGCTGCCTTGCTCCAACACGTGGTAACAGAGTTTGTTGAGGGAAGAAACTTATGCTTCATGGCCTGGTAACTGTGGACTTCTACCCCAAATAAATACCCTTTATAAAGACCAATCGATTTCTGGTATTTTGCATCAGCACCCCTTTTGGCTGACTAATACCATTGTCTACTAAGATCTTGATTATTAGGTTCATACACTAACCAGATTAGTAATATAATCATTATTTTTATTAGAATTTATATGCTTTCAGTGCAGGGAATGTACTTTTTTCCAAAAATGCATGTTCCACTTTTAACACAAAGCTTGCTACATCACTAGGGCTCAATTATATCTGAAAAAAAATAAAGAAATGATTTATTTTTTTACTCTTATATTTTATATCTTTCAATTCTTCTCCCTCAAATTTTCACTTCCAAGCCCCTATGCCAAGCAACCATCATGCAATTGTTAAAAGTAACCAACCTCCTTTTTATTATTTCTTTCCTTTCTGCAGCAAGTCTTATTTACAAACACAAATATCATTGTAGAATCTTTCTGCTTTGAATTCTGCAGTGAAAGAAGGGCTAGAAGACCACTAGAAGAAGGTCTTTCATGTGTAACATGACATTAGGCCCTGAAATCTACTAGTTGGCTGCACTCTCCACTCCAGTCCACTTAATGCAAAGTGGGACTCTTGGGGGCTCTGGAGATACCCAGGTCCTATGGTCAGGGCAGATAGCCCCAGAGATTGGTGCCTTGCCAGTGGGCCCTACTTTGGAGTTTGTGCTACTGAGAGTGACAGATTTGGATTCAATTATGGGCTTCCCTACACATGGCTCATCTGTCCCTTCTATTTAAACCTACACTTGGTGCAGGAGTTTGTGGGTGTACATCCAAGAGACTGGAGTCTTTGGGCTGTCCTTGTGCCAGCTGGGCCTCAAAACTCATTAGAGTTGCAACATTTACTCTCCAGTTCATTGGACTCACCCAGGACAAATAACAAGAAGGTGAGGATGGGCAACCACCATACCAAGGAAACAAGAGAGCTGACAACTGCAAGCAAGAAATTCCCATCCATTACCTGTATGGGATCAAAGCCTCCTCTTAATTAGAGGTACAGTGGACATCACCATCCCAGAATCCTCAGGATTGGGAAATGAACAATAGACTAGAGTGGACTTACTAGTATTCTACTATAGACATATTGTGACTCTAGCAATGGAAGAAATTACAACATTGATGTGGAGCCTGTGACCAATGGAGGCTCTGGGGACAGGGAGAAGGAAAAACAGTTGTAATACAGGGCCTTTTTCAGGAGTTAGGATTTGTCCTGAATGATATTGCAATGACTGGTATAGGCCATTTTATATCATCACATAACATGCAGAACTGTGTGGGAGAGAGTGTAGACTGAAATGTGAACTATGGTCCATGCTCAGTGGCAAAGTCCCAGGATGTGTTTACCAATTGCAATGAATGTGCCACACTAATGAAGGATGTTTATATGGGAGGGTGTGGGATTTGTGGGGAGTGGGGCAAATGGGAATCCCTATATTTTTGTGTAACATTTATGTAATCTAAGTATCTTTTAAAAATAAAAAAAATTATTATAAAAAGGACAATATGAAAAGCAGCTGATAAAATAAATAGAATTTTTTTAAAAAGACTGATCTCAATACTTGGGGGCAGAACATTTTCTGTAATATCTCAGGGATGTTATACTATTTACCTCACCTGAAAATTTTCTCTAAACTAATTCCAATCTCCAAAAAGTTTTTCTAAGACTATTCCCAGATAATTCTTTAAAAATCTCAGATAAATTAAGTATAATTTCCAAGAGAGCTTTCCCATCTCAACAAATGAAGACTTCAGTATACATATCCAAAGCAACCTGTTATTAAAGATTAGTTAAAGCACATCTCATTTATAGGAAAACTGATAAGGACACTAAATCATTTATTCTGGGAATCCTTAATATTTTGAAAGTTGTATTGCTTCACAGTCCGTAGGACATAATCTAAATCTGTGTTGATGTGACCTATTTTGGACGTCCTTTCCTTTAATGTAGTGGTTCTTAACCATATTTGTTCCATGGACCCCTTTGCCAGTCAGGTGAAAACCACAGACCACTTCCCAGAATGTAGCAGCAGAGAGCTTTATGACTTTCAACATTGACATGTCTTTAAATTAAATTTTAGGATTATTCAAAAATAATTCAAACTCATGGACCTTATTAAAACTCCACAGATACTTGGGTGTCCATGGGCCCCTGGTTAAGAACCCCTGCTTCTGTGGTAGTAAAATATGTACACTCTAGAACAATGAAACATAATTTTTCCTTGAATGTAAACTTTCAACTCAAATATTTCTATTTATTTAGAGTAATGCTGATTCCCACAACCAGACCAAATATTGATAAATCACAAGGAGTCTTAGAAATAAAGAGCATTAATTAGTGATTTGCTACATATTCTCTACAATACCACCCAGAACCACCAAAATCCACAAAAGTGTGAGATATATGGAGAAAGAGAGTAGATTTGCTTTTGAGACATTTAGAAGGATGGCAGAAATAAAGAACACAATTTCTTTTCCCTAAAGTCCTCTCTGTGATTTACATAATTGGAGGGAAATTATTTTGGATAAAGAGATATATCTTGATTATACATATCTGGATTGACATCCAAGGTAATCAGGATGCATTGTTTGGACTATATGACTCATGAAATTATCAACTGAATAAAAAGAGCTCCCACCATACAATCTTTTTTTCCTAGATAAAGAAGCTCTAAGACTTCAAGTGAAGTGAAAGCATTTTCAGCAAAAATTTGTTTCTCTGATTTTTAAATATCTAATTTGATGTGTAATGCAGGATTTTTTCACCATGACTTCTTTTATTTTTATATGAATTTTAATTGGAAGATAACAATCTGACCGTAGATATTTTGAGTAAGTCTTTTCAGGGTAGGTTATGTAATTATGAACACACTTCATGATTTAAAATCCATGTATATTTTATCTTCAAAGAAGCTTTAGGATACAGAAAAGTCACATAGAGAATAAAAGGATTCCCATATAGCTTATGTCCTTCCTCCTTTCCCCCCTCCCCTGTTAATAACATTTTACATGCAAATGGTACATTTGTGACAACCCATGTAGAAATATTGAAGCATTTCTACTAATCATGGCCAATGGTATACATTATGGTTTAGATTTTGGATCATACATTTTTATAGGTTTTAATGAAGTGGTCTATATCTGTGGTTGCTAGATCAATCTGAACAATTCTAATGCCCTAAAAATGTCCTACATTCCATATACTCTATTATTCCCTCGCCCTCTAATTGAGAACATAGCAGGACTCCCAAAGATGGGTTTTGATATTTTCTTGTTTAGTGTGTGGGTCACCAACCACTGATAGGACATACTATGACAAGATGAACATTTATATATTCTGTATAAGCCTGCCCCAGATGCACCCTGGCCCATATATCCCCCCATGTCCAACACCTTCCACCAGTAGCCCTCCCCTGCCCTATTTGCTAAAAGAACCTTCCCAACATTGTAGTTGTAACCACAGACCTGCAAATTTCCAGAGCTCATCTGCTCCTTCCCCCTCCTCTCAGTTCCATGAATGGTTCAACCCAAACTTCAAACCTACTCTCCCAGCACCATCAAATCAAATCACATCACTGCACCACTACCATGATCATCCACTGCACAACTACATCCTTCCAACTTATCATAGATTTTGCCCTGATGGGCATCAGATCACCACCCTCTACTCTCTTTCTGTCTCCTGTAAACCTATTTTCCATATAGTAGCTCTGTGAATTTGCTCAATTTGCTTAATTCATATGAGTGAGGTAATGTAATATTTGTCCTTCAGTGCCTGGCTTACTTCACTCAGCATAAGGTCTTCAAGATTCATCCATGTAATCCTATGTGGTAATAATGCAATCCTTATTACAGCTGAGTAATATTCCATTGTATGTATATAACACAGTTTGCTTATTCATTCATATGTTGTTGGAAATTTGGGTCACTTCCAGCTTTGGGTAATAGTGAATAATGCCACTATGAACATTGGTGTGCATATATCTATTCATGTCTCTGCTTTCAATTCTTATGGGTAAATACCAGCAGTGGGAATGCTGGATCATATGGCAGTTTTTTAATTACCATCCTGAGGAACCAATAAACTGTCCTCCACAACGGCTACACCATTCTATATTCCCACCAGGAGTAGATAAGTGTTCCCTTTCTTCCACATCCTCTCCAACACTTATTTTACTCTTTTTTTTTTTTGATAGTTTCCAGTCTAATGGGTGTAAGATGATATCTCATTGTAGTTTTGATTTGCATTTCCCTAATGGATAGTGATGTTGAGCATCTTTTCATGTACTTTTTAGCCATTTGTATTTCTTCTTTGGAGAAGTGTCTATTCAAGTCTTGCCCATTTTAAAAATGGGCTGTTTGTCTTTTTATTTTCAATGTGTAGGATTTCTTTATATATCCATGTCAGTATAGACATAAGGTTCTTCCAAGTGTAATTCACACACGCTTTTAAAGTTAAATTACTAATAAAGGCATTTTCCATTGATTACATTGACATAAAATTATACCTCTGTGTAGATGCTATTATTTGTTTACACAATAGAGTTGTGATTACGACTTCTGTATTTATTACATTTTTAGTGTGAGTAAAATCTAGTAGTCTAAAGGTAGAATATTGACTGCAGTCTTTCACACATAGATGACATTCATGTGTTTTCTCTCCAAGTGTGATTATTCTCATGTTTTCTAAGGTGAGAACATTGACTGAAGGATTTCCCACATATATGGCATTTATATAGTTTCTCTCCATTGTGAGTTCTATCATTTTGTCTAAGGATAGAACTTAGACTGAAGGCTTTCTCACATAGATGGCATTCATAAAGTTTCTCCCCGATGTGAATTCTTTCATCTTGTCTAAGGGCTGATTTTTTTTCTGAAGACTTTCTCACATTTATGATATTCATACAGTTTCTCTCTAGCATGAGTTCTCTTTTGTACTTTAAGTTTAGAACTATGAAAGAAAGGTTTTACACATATATTACAGTTATATGAATTACTTTTAGTTTAGATTTGGTTACATTGCTTGAAGGATGGCTCATTACTGGGGACTTCATGAAATTGTTCTTTGATATAAGATTTCATACGCACCCAGGGAAACACATACTGACTTATTGTGTGACTGAATGATATCTTCTCCCAAGTCATTATATTCAAATGGATTCTCAAGAGTGTGAGAACTCTGCTGTTGGGAAGGAGAAGACAGACTGTTAAGAGATCACTCACAACTATTCATGAAGTCAGTTCTCTTTGCATGGATTCTAGATTAATCATTCAGTGGCTCTCCCATAAAAAAAAAAAAAAAAAAACTTCACACATTATTTACATTAACATGGTGTTTTTCTCTTGCATGAACATATTTTCTTTTTTGTAGCATGTGAATTTTAGAGCTATTGGCTATTTAATTAGTTATTTAAACTTCATTATATTACACAGACTAGGTATATGCCCATGTTTATGCATTTGTCCTTTCCTAAGACCTCATTTTATGGTTTTGAGGTCAAATTAATAATACCCTCAATTTAAACTTTCTAAAACTTTTTGCTGGAACAGTGCTCGATCACTCTTTTAATTACAGTAAGGTGAATTGTTATAAATTTCTTATTTATTCCTTTCCAGTTCTCTATTTGGATGATCAGTGTTCATACCCATGAAACATACCATTGACAAGGTGATGGATGTGTCCCTACTGCAGATATGTTACATCAGCATAATTTCTTGTTTTTCAAGGTAACAATCCTTGGCTGAAATGATTAAGAAATATAAAATACACTGCTAGAGCAGCATTAACAGAATGAAAAATTTGAAAAACCCCAATGCTAATGTGATAAGTTTCAAATATTGTCAATTAGATAGGGAAAGAATGCAAAATTAAGGTATACTTATAATTAAGGTAGAATATTGTGGATTTAAAATGAAGATAATCTTCAAAGAAGAGGACCATGGAAAAACTAATATGTGAAAATTTAACTACAATAAGTATATTAATATTCCTTTGCCTAAAGCTAACGACAAAAACAGATGGATACTAAAATAATTAATACATGTAAGGAATAGTGACATCATTTGAGAAAAACTTGCCCTTTTTCTTTCCAACATTTAAGGGAATAGCACTCACTTATGGAAAATTTCTGTTAATATTTCCAAGGGTCTAGTAATTTCCCCCCAAACTATTCCAGTATAAATATACAGGTTCCTGGAGCTCACCTTATCTTTGGTCTTGGAGAAATCTGAACATTTCATTCCACAGTTCACCTCCTTGTTCCAACTGGGAAATCACATCTGATTTACAGAGTTGATACCCTGTTTATGGGAAAGAAATACAATAGATTTTGTATTATGTGTTTATAGCAGTACATTGTCTTCAAGTTCAGGACAGTGTATGAAGAAGAATAAAGTAAACATTAAAGGTCAGCACAGGGAAGCACCTATTGAATACAAGATATTCACAATTCCTCAACAGCAAAGATGCTTGACTTTTTGCCATAAGACAGTAAGGATCTGTAGTCATTGAGAACCATGCACAAGTTCAAATATTGCAGTATCTTCACTCTTTCCAAGAAAGGAGAAATTGTTTCAATACTGGTTGTATAATATTTTAAAACAGAATCCAAAAACATAAGGTTCACTAAAAATAAATATTAGTTATATATGGAAATATGTATGCCTGTTATTTTCCTACTGTGTGATGAAATATAAATATTGTCTGTAAATCATAGTAATTATTTAGATAATATTTAATCAACTTATATATCCATTTAAATAACATGATGGGTTCTCAGCACATTTCTCATTGTTTTAGATTGAGTAGCAATAAATGCATGGAATTTTAGACAAGAAGTTAAGATTCCACTGGTTTGAATAAACATGATAAATAAAAAGTGAAGAATCAAATTTCTTCCAGATAGTTTTAAGTGTTATGAAAGGGTAAGAGTAGAGATTAGAGTAGCAGATGAGGAAGTTCTTCCAGATACTTGTTGAATAGATAAAGAATATATGATATAGATCAGACAGAATGACAGTCACATGGATAGGAATAAAGATAGTTAATAAATAAATAATAAATTTTGTGAGACCCACCAATGGAAACTAGTTTATTGATAGTCTCTAGCATCACCTCTCTGAATATCTATCTCTGGAATGTGTCCACCATGCTTCACTCTTCCTGATTGAAGACTATAGCTACATATTTGAAGGTCAGTACTTCCTAAAACATCACAGACATTCAAATTCAGACAGGGCTATTTCCCTAAAAATCAGAGTAAGGTAGTTTTGTGGACAGAACTGAGGAATGGAGGTTCTGTGTGGATAGAAACCTCAAATAAAATTTGTGATTCCTGTTAGATCATTAGACATGCTGATCTGGTACCTATATATAAGACATACTTGCAGATACTTTCACAGACTGAATACGTAAAGTTTCATTATGTAACTTATGTAGCATTATGTAACTGTATGTAAATTTGTGGATGGCCATATCACATGGATTATGGTGTGATATAATTTGGCTATTGCATGAAAAAAGTTATTTATGATTTCCAGATGGTGATTTAAAAATTTGCACTTCAGAAATCATAACAAAATCACACTTCTCCTCTAATTTCATATATGAAATATAAATCTACAAACTCCTCACAATGGAAGGAACATCTGTGATCTGACACCTTTTAAACCATGACTACGGTTTCTTTATTCCAACCCCTCCCAATGACCTCCATTTACCCATCTATGAAATGGTTTAACAAATTCTTATGAGTTTTGGAGAGATAAATGAGCTAATGTTTAAAGTGCTTCTTACATAACAAACACTGATTAAGTACAAGGGACAGGTCTATTATTCATTAAAATAGCAGAAAATCTTGCCACAATGTATAGCATTTTGCAGCACTTCACTGGCCACATACAAAACATAGGATCATTATGTTCTTACCCTTTCATCTTTATAAAACTCAGGTGCTCATGATAAGATATAAGGTTAGGCAGGCCAGTAGTGTAAGCAGGGACCCCTTAAAATGCTATACTGAATTACAATCCTAACATAACTCTTCTTAGTTCAAGGAGGCCATTCTCAGTTTTATCACGGACCTCCAAATCCTAGTTATCTTTTTCAACCTTGTGTCTTTTCTTTGATAGTCATTTAAAAGATAGAGTTAGCCTCTTTATATGTAGTAACTGAGGACAATGCCCAAATATTGCAGTATATTTGCTTCCTGACTAAAATTCAATGCATTTATTGCTGATCTCTCCAGTTCTTTAAAAATTTTCACAGGACCTACAATTTTACTGTAAATAATAAACTCTTTTTCCTCTATGAGCAGCCAAGGTCAAGTGAAAAAACTCCATATTCATGTGCTTCCACTTATCAAAGTTGCATAATTGTTATTTACAAAGAGGGAAATTATTGATTAGGGATAAGGTGGTGATGAGAACTTCAAATATCTTTCCAAAATGCAAAAATACATTCTATCCATATGCACTTTAAGATGTTTACTATTGAAAAAATAAATTATTTTCATTGTATCTCTTGCATAACCATCTCTTGTGCTCCACTGAACAGTACACAACACTTACCTCTGTGCCTTTAACACTGGATTGATTGAACTCACCTAAAACATTTGTTTCCCCTTTGGACTATCAAACTGTGTTTTTACTCACCTCTATTACATGTTGTCACCACAACCCTAAGAACATTACTACCACATGCAAAGTTAATGAGGGAATTATTTCCCCACTAAGGATACAGTCTCCATTTCTTATCTGAATACAAAGCTGTAATGGAGGTTTTAACAAATTAGCAAAAATATTGGAAAGGACATTGTTCCTTATTTAGTCCTTGACAAACCATAATTATCTCAGGGTGTTTGGCACACTTATAGGATTCTCAGATTTTTAAATATCTACTAAGTGTACTTAGAATATTCAGGATAATAGGATAAATCTGCCCATGGTCTGGCAATAGGGATATAATTTCTGTAGAAATAGCAATTCTTCACTCACCAGGGGATGCATTGTCAATAGTTAGGCCATGAGATGTATTCTTCTGATTTCTCACTCAGACAGGCCAAGCAAAAAGCAGGAAATGCTGAGGATGGAGAAAGGAGCCATGAGATTCAGACTTGCACACAATTTCCAGTGCCACCAGTCATGAATACCAGGACATTCTTTTGGAAGTATCCTAACAACCAATCAACAGAAACATGTAATGTTTTTCAGAAAAACATGGGGTGGACTCTCATTTCCCAGTGTCATAAGAAATAAGACAATGGCTACTGTTGCTAAATATCACATATTTATACTAATATATAACTGAACATGGAAATCATTGAATTTTATATGTTAATCATCACATAGTTTTCAGAATTTTAAATTATCTCTGTGATTCCAAAACAGGTATCACTAGCTCATGCCACATGTCGATTTTGGTCTCCACCAATAGATAAACACAATGGAATTTTTAAGAGTTAAGTATTCTTGGTTCATGAACTGGCTATGTCTTTTCAATATCCTTCCCAATCCTCTGGACACTTACTCACTTTCTGCTCTATGCTCAGTCCCTGCCCCTTTAATACACTTATCCTAAATCATTTTAGTTTTCTCACATGAGTTTTCTAGAAATATTACTCCCTCAAGCCTGACTTTTAAATATATCCCCAATAGAATTTTATTACATTCATTCAAATTAAAAATATAATTCATGATGGAGTTAGTCAATTTTAAGGACTTAAATCATATGAAGAGCTCAATGTCAGCCATCCTCCAAATCTAGCTCATAAACACCCTTCATCAGAAATTAGCATGAGTACATAACATAAACAGGCTCAGAAAATATGGAATGGATTGGTGCAGGAGATATCTCTTTTATTGATGTAATATTTTAGGAAAGTGATAATGAAATCCCATCCTATATTAATCTCCTTTAGCTGCAGCATCCCTGCAAATAATATATATAAAAGTATGAATAATTTATAAAATATAAATTCTCCCCTTAAAACTTTGTTAACAATTAGCTTTTATTCATGGGCAAATGATGATAATGTGTTATAAACAGAAGAAAATACTGATTCCTGAATTATATTTAAAAAAGAAAATATGTATTAAACATGGTGTTTAACACAGGTATTTAAATGTACTGGAGTGGAGATGAGAGTTAGCTAGTAGATGTCAGGGCTGGAATGTCATGGTAGATGCAAAAGTCCTTCTAATGTTAGTAGAAACCCATTCAATAATTTAAAACAGGAATGTTATGTAATATTTATGTTTTTAAATGAGTCTTTTACTGAAGAAGGTAATGAAGTAATTAAGAAGGAGGTTGATGAATTTTAAGAAGTAGATGATGGTTACTTGGCATAGGGGCCAATGTGAAAATGTGAGGGGGGCAGATAGAAGTAAAAGAGATAAGACAGAGTGAACAAAACCCATTTTCTTATATATTGTCTGATATATAATTGGGTTTAATGATGTCTTATACTTTGTCTTAAAAACTGAACATGCAGTTTTGGGAGAAATTACATTTCTTTCCCCGAAGACAAATAAAGTCTAAGAAATTAATTATTGTATTACAAATTCAGTTAGCATATGAAACAAATAAGATATTAATTTAGCAGAGAATTAAACTTTATATTTGGTTATGAACTGTATAGGGAAGTCCTGTGTGGGAAAGGAAGATACAAAATTATCAGAAGGTTAATAACTTGGAATTAGTCTAGAAATTTGAGCTATATAATAGTAGATGAGTAGGGAGAGAAGTAAGAACATTCCAAACAGAAGGGAAGAATTCATTCATATCTTCATTAGGCCAATGATTAATTGCAGGTAGTCATTCAAGAAGAAATTTTTACCAAAAATTCCTCCAAGTTTTAAGCAACTGATTGTCATTTTTTTAACAAATCAATTTTATTGTTATATATTAATAAACATACAATTCATCCAAAGTGTACAATCAATGGTATTTGCTATAATCACAGAGTTGTGCATTCATCACTTCAATCATTATTAGAACATTTTCATAATTTCAATAATAATAATAGACAAAAAACAAACAAACAAGAAAATCCCTCACCTCTCAATCTCTCTATGCTCCCTCACTGTACAAAGCTGCTGTTTCTGGCTATTCTATCCTAAGTGTATAATCAATGTCTTTTAGTATAATCACAATTATACATTCATCATCTCAAACATTTTAGAAAAATTTCATGACTCCAAAAAGAAAGACTCCACACCCTTTAGCCTTCCTTCCTCAGACCTACATTACCACAAATCTCCTTTCATCTTTATTAATTGATTTATATTTACCTTATATGTAAATGGAATCATACAATATGTAGTACTCTGTGCCTGATCTTCAATTAGTACAAAGATTTTTTGTCTGATATTAACATTTTGTACTATTAATTTACATTTGTTCAGCTTCAAAGAAAAAAGGTCTTATATAAGCAATTCTAACAATATTCATATTTCACATAATATATTTATATTTCACATCGTATATTTAGTTCATAATAGGGCAATCAGACAGTATTTTGTCCTTTTGTATCTGACTTGCCTCACTCAACATGTCTTCCAGGCTCATCCATGTTGTTATATGTGTCAACACTTCATTTCGTCTTAACACTGCATAATATTCCATCATGTGTACACTTCACAATTTGTTTATCCATTCATCAGTTGGGTTGTTTCCAACTTTTAGTTATCATGAATAATGCTCCTATGAACATCAGTGTGCAGGTGTCTATTCGTGTCACTGCTCTCAGTTATTCTGGGTATATACCTAGCACCAGTATTGCCAGGTCCCATGGCAAGTCTATATCCAACTTCTTTAGCAATTGTTCAACAGACCTCCACAGTGGCTGTACCATTCTACATTCCCACCAACAGTGAATAAGCATTCCTATCTCTCTACATCTTCTCCAACATTTACAGTTTTCTGACTTTTTAGTAGCGGCCAGCCTAATAGGTGTGAAATGATATCTCATTGTAGTTTTGATTTGCATTTCCCTAATCGCTAGTGATGTTTATCATTTTTTTCATGTGTTTCTTCACCATTTGTATTTCTTCTTTGGGCAGTTGTCTTTTCAAGTCTTTTGCCAATTTATAATTGGATTATTTGTCTTTTTATTGTTGAGTCATATGATTTCCTTACCTATCATGGATATTAAACCCTTATCAGATATGTGATTGCCGAATATTTTCTCCCATTGAGTCAGCTGCCTTTTCACCCTTTTGACAAAGTCCTTTGAGGTGCAAAGGTGTTGAATTTTGAAGAGGTTCCACTGTGTATTTTTTCTTTTGTTTCTCATGCTTTGGGTGTAAGGTTTAAGAAACTACCACCTACCACAAGATCTTGAAGATGTTTTCCTACATTTTCTTCTAGGAGTTTTATGGTTGTTGTTTTTATATTTAAATCCTTGCTCCATTTTGAGTTAATTTTTGTATAAGGTGTGAGATATGGGTCTTCTTTCTTTCTTTTCAATATGGCAATCCTGGTATCCCAGCACCATTTGATGAATAGACTGTTCTGGCTCAGCTGAGTGGGCTTAACAGCCTTGTCAAAAATCACTTGACTGTAGATATGAGGGTCAATTTGGGAGTTCTTGATTCAGTTCTATTGGTCAGTCTGTCTGTCCTTATGCCAGTACCATGCTGTTTTTTACCACTGTAGCTAAGTGATATACTTTCAAGTTGGAAATGAGAGTCCTCCAACTTTGTTCTTCTTTCTTAATACAGTTTTTATTATTCAGGACCCCTTTCCCTTCCAAATAAATTTGATTATTGGCAATTTTATTTCTGCAAAAAAGGCTGTTGAAGATTTTTTTATTGGGATTACATTGAACCTGTAAATCAGTTTGGATAGATTAGACATCTTAACAATATTTAGTCTTCCAATCCATGAACATGGAATGTCCTTCCATTTATTTAAGTCTTCTGTTTCTTTCAGCAATATTTTGTAGTTTTATGAATATAGGTTTTTTATGTCCTTGCTTAAGTTTATTCCTAAATATTTTATTGTTTTAGTCGCTATTATAATTGGAATTTTTCTGATTTCCTCCTCAGATTACACATCAGTAATATATAGAAATGCTATTGATTTTTGTGTGTTAACCTTTGTATTAGTCAGCCAAAGGGGTGCTAAAATGAAATACCAAAAATGGGTTGGTCTTTATAAAGGGTATTTATCTGGGGTAGAAGTCCACAGATACCAGGCCACAAAGTGTTAAGTTTCTTCTCTCACCACAGTCCATTGCCACGTGTTAGAGCAAGACAGCTGCTGGCGTTTACCAGGGTTCAGGCTTCTTGGGTTCCTCTCTTTCTCAGGCTGCATTTCTCTTCAGGCTTAGCTCCTGTTTCTTCCACAAGGTCAACTGTAGACGATCAGGTGAACGGCTCGCTTCTCTTCTCCTGGGACCTTTTTCCAACATCAAAACTGCTTCTCGAAAAACCACTTCAACTTTGTTCTTGCCATGCCTTTTATATTTTCTTCCCCCACACACCAAGGGGTGGGGCTCAACGTCCTATTGATGTGGTCCAGTCAACACCCTAATCATAACTTAATCATGCCCAGATTAACAGATCAGTTTACAAGCATGATCCAATTATATTTTTGGAATTCATAATTACATCAAACTGCCCAACTGCAACAATCTTGTATTCCACCAAACTCATCTTTTAATTCTAGTAGCTTTTTAGTGGATTTTTCAGGATTTTCTAAATATAGGATCATATCACCAGCAAATAGTGAAGGTTTTAATTTTTCCTATCCTATTTGGATTCATTTTATTTATTTGTCTAGCCTAATTGCCCTAGCTAGAACTTCTAGCACAATATTTTATAATAATGTTGACAGTGGACATCTTTGTATTTTTCCTGATCTCTATGGGAAAGCTTTCAGTCTTTCACCATTGAATACAATACTAGCTGTAGGCTTTTCACATATGCACTTTATGATATTGAGAAATCTTCCTTCTGTTCCTCTCTTTTGCTGTGTTTTTATCAAGAAAAGGTGCAATATTATTACACTAATTTATTTTATTGTGTTGAACCACCCTTGCATACCTGTGATAAAGCCCACTTGATCATGGTGTATAATTCTTTTAATGTGCTGTTGGATAGGTTTCCAAGTATTATGTTGAGGATTTTTGCATCTATATTCATAAGAGATATCAGTTTGTAATTTTCTTTTTTTCATAGTATCTTTGTCTGGTTTTGGAATTAGGGTGATGTTGGCTTCATAGAATGAGTTTGTTAGCATTCTTTCCTGTTCAATTTTTTGTAAGAGCTTGAGTAAGATAAGTGTTCATCTTTCAATGACTGGTAGAATTCACCTGTGAAGCCATCTGGTCCCAGGCTTTTCATCTTTGGGAAGTTTTTGATGACTGTTTCAATCTTTTCACTTGTGATTGGTTTGTTGAGGTTTTCTATTTCATCTAAAAACAGTGTATGTGGTTTATATGTTTCCAGAATTGTCCATCTAATCTACATTTTCTAGTTTTTTGGCATACAGTTGCTCATAGTTTCCTTTTGTAAGATCTCTTATTTCTATGGGGTCAATGATATTGTCACTCTCTCATTTTTGACTTTATTTATTTGTGTCTTCTCTCCTTTTTTCTTTCAGTCTATCTAAAGGCTTGTCAATTCTTTTGATCTTCCCAAAGAACCTACTTTTGATTTTGTTGATGTTCTCTATTGTTTTATTGTTCTCAACTTCATTTATTTCTGCTTTGATCTTTACTATTTCTTTCTTTTGGCTTGGTTTGGGGTTAGGTTGCTGTACTTTTCTAGTTCAGGTGTGCAGGTACATCATCAATTTTAGCTCTTTCTTCTTTTTTAATGTAACATTGAGTTAAATTTCCTTTAGCACTGCCTTTTCAATGTCTTACAGGTTTTGCAGTGTTGTGTTCTCATTTTCATTCATCTCAATATATTTTCTGAATATCTTGCAATTTCTTCTTTGACCCACTGATTAAGAGTGTGTTTTTTAATCACCAAATATTGTTTTTGAGCTGCATTCTGTTATGATCAGAGAAAGTGTTTTGCATAATTTCTTTCTTTTTAAATTTATTGAGACTTGCCTTGTGACCCACATATTGTCTATATTGGAGAAGTATCCAGGACCCTTGAAAAGATTATAAATCTTGCTGTTTTGAGGTGTAATCTTCTATAGATATTTGTTAGTTTTAGTTCATTTATCATATTTTTCAAGTTCTCTGTTTCTTTATTTATCCCATGTCCAGGTGTTCTATCCAACACTGAGAGTGGTGTATTGAAGTCTCCAACTATTATTGTTGTGACATCTATTTCTTCCTTCAGTTTTGTCAGTGTATGTCTTATATATCTGGGGGCACTGATGTTAGGTGAATAAATATTTAGAATAGTTATTTCTTCTTGTAGAATGCCACTTTTATTAATATACAATGATCTTCTTCATCTCTTATAACAGTTTTGCATTTAAAATCTATTTTGTCCAATATTAATATTGCTACTCTAGCTCTTTTTTGGTTACAATGGGCATAGATTATCTTTTACCAACCCTTCTCTTTTAACAAGTTTGTGTCTTTACATCGGAACTGAATCTATTGTACACAACATATGGATGGCTCATATTTTTAAATCCATTCTATCATTCTGTGTCTTTTGACTGGGGAGTTCAAGGTATTAACATTTAATGATATAACTGTAAAGACATTACTTACTTCATCAATTTGGACCTTTGGCTTTCAGTTGTCATATCATACTATAGTTTATCTTTTTACCCTTTCTAATATTCTTCATTTCTACACTCTTCTCCAAGTCTCCCACCATTGTTTTTCCCTTTCAGTCTGCAGCACTTCCATTAGTATGTCTTGTAGTTCTGGTCTTTTGGTAACATATTCTACCAATATTTGTTTCTTTGTGAAGACTTTGAACTCCCCTTCATTTTTGAAGGAAAGCTTTTCTGTATAGAGAATTTTTGGCTGACAATTTTTCTCATCCAATATCTTAAATACATCACACCATTTTCTGCTTTCCTCCATGGTTTCTGATGAGAGGTCAGCGCTTAATCTTATCAAGTTTACCTCTTATGTAATGCTTCTCTTTTCTTTTGCTGCTTTCAAATTTTTTTGTTTATTTCTGAAATTGTCATTCAGAATAGTAGTGTCTCAAGATAGTTCTGTTCATGTTTATTCTGTTTGGTGTGCATTTTCTTTCCTGAACATTGATATTTATGTCTTTCATAAGGGTAGGGAAGTTTTCAGTCATTATTTCCTCAAATATTCTTTCTGCCCCTTTTCCATTCTCTTTTCCTTTTAGCATGCTAATTATGTGTATATTTTTGCATTTCTCATTGTCATTCAATTCCCTGAGACCTTGTTCCATTTTTTCCATTCTCTTCTCTTTCTTTTCTCCTGTCTTTTCCAGTTTAGATGTTCTGCCTTCAAAATCACTATCTCTGTCTTCCAGCAGTTCAAATATGCTCTTATGTGCCTCTAATGTATTTTTTATCCCATCCATCATGTCTTCCATTCTCATAAGTTGTGTTACTTTATTTGCAGACTTTCTAATTTTTCTCTATGCTCACCCAGTGTCTTCTTAATGTCATTTGTTTCTTTAGTCACATTGTCTTTCAATACCTAAAAATGATTTAGGGGAGTTCTTTGATTATCATTGATTGTCTTAAATCCTGAATATCTTCAGGATATTTGTTTCCTTCCCTTGGCTGATCTATTTCTTCCTGTTTCCTAGTATGGCTTGTAATTATTTCTGATGTCTAGGCATCTGATATGTTCGTGAATTTACTCTGATGGCAAATTTCTTTCTCTTACCTATTGTTATTATTTATTCACAGCTCTTTGATATTTGGTTTAACTTACCCTAAGTCTTTAAAATTGTGCAGCGTAAGTTACTAAAATCATGCTTGGGATTCATTAATTGGTCAGACTTTCTCCCAGGTGTGGGGTAAAGAGAGCTTTAAAAACAGCTTCTGTCCATGTAATTTCCAGACCAGCCATCAGATGGTGCTTGTTGGAGCACATTTCCATGGAGCGTCATCTCTCTCAGTATTCCTTTGCTTTCATTTGGCCAGAGCTGAGATTCAAAGTGGGCTCCACTGGCTGAATTCACTGAAGAAAAGATCCCTGACCACCCCTCACTTTTCTCTTGTAAAAACTGGCAGTGAGGAAGACATCTGCTCCTCTTTCAATCAGCTGAAATGAGCCAGGAGTTTTATATCTGCTGAATATGTTGGGAGTGGGGGAGGGAGCCCTTCCCAGCAGGCAGGAGGATTCGTAACTCAGTTTGGTTTTTTTATTTTGGCTTCTTTATCTCTCTGTCTTTACCCTCCTGGGAGTTATGAAGCACTTTCTTGATCTACTGATCCAAAAAGCAGGTCCTTTGGGCAGGCTTTGGCTACTTCTCCATTGTTTTTATAAGAGTTGAGCTTTATTTGCCTAATCTGATGCCATTATTCCACAATTCCCTGATAGTCATTTAAGTCCACTCTTTATGATTAGGATTATTACTGAAAAATAATTTTTGCAAAAGTCCATCTGAGTAGCTGATGAGGAACCTCTCAACTATCCAGATGGAGAATTTTCTCTTCCAAACTATGCCTATGATGTGATATTTGAACTGTAGACATGTGTCTATGAATAAAGATGTTATATCAAATGATTGGGAGAGGTTTTCTAGGTAGAGTGCATAGATAGTAAATAATAGGAATGGCTTGGAGGAAATCCTGAGGATTTCCAATGTTTAATGTTTGAGAAAGATTCTTCAAATGACAAGAAAGCTTGGCCAGGGCAGTCAAAGGAAAACCAGGAGGAGGTTGTGTACTTGGAGACCAGGGAAGGATGGCTTTTGGGGAAATCACTGTATTTTTTTTTGGAATCATGTAGGATGAAGAAACATTCGGTGGGTGTAGAGATATTTAGAAAACTTGAATATCAATAGTAGTGACCATAAGTAGAGATGCTGTTAATATGACTGGAAGATGTTGAAAAACCACAAGATATTAGCATAAGGGCTCTTCTTTGAATAAGTTTGACCAAAATGTATAAGAGAGGTGAAGTAAATGGGGGAAATATAATAGATGTTAATAAAATTTAAAGAGATTTAAAGATATTAAATTTCTGTCATAAGAAAATGGTTTGAAAATGACAGGACTTATAAAATGGGAATTGAATGAGTGTGCATCAAATCTTATTTTATGGAGCACTCACAAGAACTGAAACTGTAGACGGCAGTGATGTCAACTAGATTTTGAGGCAGATTGCATAGGAAAACAGTACTCACTCTTCTCCCAAAGCTGAACTGTCCAACATGTTCTTCTCAAGTCAAATGCCTTCTATAATTTTTCTTATGGTTATATATGGAAGAGAGTTAATATGCCTAATAATTACTACAGTCCAGAATATATATCCTGATTGCATGTATACTTAACTTAATCAGAACATGTTAGCATTGATTGGATTTATCAGACTCCATATCCAAACACATTTCATGACAATATACATCTAATTATTTTTCTCTGTATTTCCATTGCCTTCTGATATCTATGTTTCTTTTTATAATTTTTTTTTAGTTTTTAAAGAAGACTTAGATTACATAAATGTTTGTGACAGTGGTGCAATGATATGATTGTGTTTGGCAGTGCTGGTCTGTGAGGGAGATTGGGGTAGGGGGTTTTGGTTGGACTATGTGGAATTGAAGGGAGGGTTGGGAAAGCAGCAGGGGATCCCTGGGGATTTGCAGGTCTGTGGTTAAAATTACAATGTTGGAATGTTCTTTTTGCAAATATGGCAGGTAAGGGTTACTTGTATACAGTTCTGGATGTGGGAGACAGGGGACACCTGAGACAGGCTTCTATGGAATATGTAAGTTTTCATCCTGTCATAATGTGTGATATCAGAATATGGAGACCCATACACTAAATAAGAAAATATCAAGCTCTCATCATGGGGAGTCCTGCTATGTTCTCAATTAGAGGGATGAGATTCCCTCATGAAAGTAGTCATTGCTGAATAAAAGAAAACAGTTCAATAAGTCATGTCCTCAATATTATTTCAAGTAACTATGCTATGAATCTTATTCTTCAAAAATTGAAACTAAGTGATTGCCATAGGTTCCAAGGGGAGGGGTAGGGAAGAATAGACTGGATGGAACATAGGGTATTCTCAAGGCATTAGAATTGTTCACCATGATTTAGCAATAGCAGATACAGATCACTTCAAATTTCATCAAAATCTGTAGAAGTGTATGATCCAAAATGAAAACCATATTGTAAAACATTGACAATGGTTAGTACCAATGCTTCAATATTTGTGCATCAATTGTAACAAATGTACCATCTGTATGTAAAATGGTGGAAAAGGGAGAAGGTAATGGGTATAGGGGAATCCCCTATATTCTCTGTGTAACTTTTCTGTATCCTAAAGCATCTGCGAAGATAAAATGAAAAAAAAAAAAAAAAAACCTGTGGAAATGTATGGAAGAAAATGTCACTGTACATAAAAGAAAACAGGTCTTATAGTGATGAAAGACAGAATGTCTAAAGTTTTTATTTCAAACATTTTTAAAATTTTTGAATTTTGTTGGTTAATTTTTAAATTATTATTTCATTTTCTTGTTAAATTTATTTGGTTGGCTTCATTTTTAGAGAGGTTTTGGATCACATAAGTGTCCCATATGTGGCAGGGGAGGATCACTGGTGAGGAGTGTCAATGATGGGAGGATGCATGGGAAGGGGTTCATCTGGGGCATGTCTCTAAATTATATGGATATATTCGAGTGTTCATAAGGCATTGTCTTGGTAGGTGGAGACCCACACAATAACTCAAAGAATATTGAATTCTCATCCATGAGGAGTTCTTCTATATTCTCTAATTGGACAGCAAGTTCCCCAAAGTACATGGGCAGTGGCTAGTGAAGGAAGACAGACCATTACACAAGACACTTGATATTGACAATTGTACTTACGAAGCTTTTCTTGTGAAATTGAAAAAATTTGATACTACTAAGAATTACTCCTGAAAGCCTCCTTGTTGCTCAAATGTGGCCTCTCTCTAAGCTAAACTCAGCATATGCATGCACTACTATCCCCCTGGAATGGGACATGACTCCAAGGGATGAGGCTTCTTGGCACTGAGGGATTATTACCAAGTGCCAACTAGCAAAAGTCCTAGACCAAAAGAGGGAAATGGTAAATACAATTGAGTTTTTTTGGCTAAGAGATTTCAACATGAGTTGGGAGGTAATTCCAGAGGTTATGATTATGCAAGTCCAGCAGGATCTCATTGACTTCCACAGTAAATAGTGCCTAAAAAATTGAGGCTCCTGAGGGCTCTAGAGATATCCAGAAACTGCAGGGCAGACAGCTTGTGAATTCAGCACTTTGTCAGAGGGCCTTACTTTGGAGTATATGTTCTCCAGTGTGACAGAATTGGAATCATTTGTAGGATTTCTACACATAGCTTTTCTGACCCTTTTGCTTGAACCTATAATTGGCACTATACTTGATGGGTATGTGTCCCAGAGACTTAGATCTTTTGCCAATCTGTGTGCCAGTTGAGCAATGAATTTCAGCAGAGTTGTAGGACCTACTCTCCAGTTTATTGAACTCACCAAGGACAGCTGATGAAGAGATAAGGAGGAACAATGCACATATGCACATCACAAGGAACAGAGAGTATTTGCAACTGCAGGCAGGATAATTCCATTCATCTGCCCCATAGGGTTTAAGTTTCCTCTCAATTAGAAACAAAGTGAACATCACTGTCCCAAAATTCTCAGGAATGAGGAATGAACACTAGACTAATACAGACTTATTATTATACTACTATGGGCATTATAATTCTAGCAATGGAAGAGCTATTATTATTGATGTGGAAGAAGTGGTCACCAGATATTCTGAAGGATGGGAGAGGGAAGAATAGCTGTAATATGGTGGCATTTTTGAGGTATTGGAGTTGTCCTACATGACAGGGCAATGATGGATACAGGCCATTGTATAATTTGTTGTAACTTATAAAATTGTGTGGGACAGAGTGTAAACTATAAACTGTAATCCACAGTTATTAGAAGTGCTTCAATATGCTTTCATCAATTGTGACAGATGTACCACACTGATGAAGGATGATGCTGATGTGGGAGGTTGTGGGAGGAGGAAGGATTGGGACATATGGAAATCCCTTATATTTTTATATAACATTTATGTATTCTAAAGCTTCCATAATGGTATAAAAAGTAATTTAAAAAATAAAATGCATACATAATTTTCAAAAAGAAATTTGGGAGAAGAGGCAAGATGGCATTGGTGTAAGTGGGCACTCACCATCTTCCTGGCAAGGGACAGCTAATTGGGGACAGGATCCTGCCCAGGTGGGCTGTTCTTGGAGCCCACAGAGCAAGTGCCTTTGGGACGTCGATCTGGAGGGAGATGGGCAGGGAGATAGGTGGCTCAAGATAAAACCATAAGTTTTTAGCTGAGCTGGAAATCATGGATGTGGATGGCTAACACTCTCAAGGCAAAGGGCTAAGGGGAAAGAGCTAGGGTGAGCCCCAACTCCCACTGGCAACTCAGCAAGAGGGAGCATTCTCTGAGAGTTGGATGCTTCTAGCAAAGGGTGAAGAGGGGTATCCTTTCTGTGGATTTGGTTGCCTGGACCCCCTTAGAGCTTTAGGGAACACACCAGACAGATTGAAGTGGCACCGGGCTGAGGGGAGAGGTGAATCTGCTGAGGAAGCCTGATTTATCTAGCTACCCTGGGATACAGAGGCTTGGCTTGGGAGAGGGCAGACTCAGCCAATTTTATAGTTCTGTGCTCTAGACTATCAGAGTTTCAGCTCCCCTAAGGGAGTCAGGCAGTGGGAAGTGTTTGATAAGTTTCCACAAGCCTATATAGGGTCCCCTGGGAGGAATGGGTGCTTTACAAGAGTCTTGTAAATCATTTTGGTGCAGTGAACTTGGTTGTCTGGACCCACTTAGAAATTTGGGAGGCATACCAGCCAGCTTGAAGTGGCACCAGGCTGAGGGGAGAGGTGAATCAGCTGAGGAAGCCAGATTTACCTAACAACCCTGGGATACAGAGGCTTGACTTGAGAGGGCAGACTTAGCCAATTTAACAGTTCTGCACTGAGGACTATCAGGATTTCAACTCCCCTAAGAGAGTCAGGTAGAGGGTAGTGCTTAAAATTTTTCCATAATCCTATTTAGGGTCCCCTGGGAGAAGGGGGTGGTCTAGAAGAGGTTTGTAAACCATTTCAGTGAGGTGAACTCAGTGTTCAGGATCCCATTTGAATTTCAAAAGTGAACTCAACCTCATCAGGATAGGGGTGGGGGGATCTGCTCATACAGTGTGCTGAATTCTGCTGCCACAGGAAATTAAAATCTTCCCAGAGGAAAGTGACTAAATAGCTTTCTGAAGAGCTAACTGACCCAATTAGTAAGTTAGCTCAGTGGAAGAATTTGTCTTGAATATATGAGGTCCCTAGTTCAATTCCTTGCTCCTCTAAGAGTAGTGATTCACTGGGATATCTAACATCCAGCTGATAACGTAGGACAGGGAAAACATAGACATTATTGTTCTACTAACTTCTTTTGGGTCCCTTATTTCTCAAAAAAAAAAAAAAAAGGTTATTTAAAAAAATTAACTTAGTTTACTCACTAAAATTGGACTAAAAACCTGAATAGAGAAACCTGCAGAGTATTTGATTGATGAACACAGGCCACCTGAGAGGCTTCAAAGGGGCCCAAGAAGGAGCGCTATTCTTCCTTAGCATTGTTTGACTGCTTGCTTGTGTGTTTGTTTGTTTGTTTGTTTTGTTTCTTTGTTTCTTGCTTTTCTTTCCACTTTCCTCCACCCCTCCTTTTTTCTAAATTAGGTGCTGCTAGCTTGTTTCTTCTTTGCTTTGCTTCTTCTTCCTTGATTTCCCATTTTATGTGTATATTGATTTGTTTCTAACAACACTATCTCTTTTCCTTCCTTCATCTTTCTATCTTTTGCTTTTGTTTGTGGTTCTTAATTTCCACCTTTTTTTCATTAGTCCTCAACTTTACAGGTTTCAATTTCTATCTTGTTTATTTTGTTTTCTTTATTTACTTATTCTTTTCAGCTCTGTCTTTACTCTTTCTCTCTCTCCTCATCATACTGGCCTTATAAATCATTCTATATATTCTTCTCTATTTGTTTTCCCATTCTATTGTAGGTACTCCACTATTTTCTCCTATTATTCTACACTGCTTATAGGAATTAATATTCATTTTACTAAGTCTTATACGGACCCTCTTATAACTTTTATTATTATTACTATTATCCTTTTTCCTTTCTTACCTCTTTTGATTTCTCTGGCCCTAATCATTTTCCTTAAAGGGAAAAAAGAAAACAGCAAGGCAATACAATAAGAAGAACAAAGTGTCAAAGAGAAAACTTACACACACACAGAATCACCAGCCAAATAAAACTCTAGAGCAGAGAGAGAAGCTAATCAACTAAATAAAGCCATCAGGATAAAATGATGACCAGAGGGCAACAAAAAATTACAAACCATACTGAGAAACAGGAAGACATGGACCAGCCCAATGAACAAACTAAAAACCAGGAAAAGATGCAGAACATCCAAAAATAATCAAAGTTTTCCAAACAAATATCATGGAAAATCATAATGAAGTGAAGGAAAAGGTTAAGGATATTAAGAAAACACTAGGAGAACATGCTGAAGAAATTGTAAACATACATGAAAAGGTAGTGGATATGATGGTGAGGAATGGCACAGTCCATGATATCAAAAAGACACTGTAATCATATGAGAGCAGATTTGAACAGGCAGAAGAAAGAATTAGTGATGTGGAAGACAGTACATCTAATACCCAACAGATAGAAAAAATCCAGCAGGAACTCAGGGACTTAACCAACAACACAAAACACAAAAACATATGCATAATAGGCATCCCAGAGGGAGAAGAGAAGGAAAAGGAAACAGAAAGAGTGTTGAAGAAAATAATGGCTGAAAGCTTCCCAACCCTATTGAGGCTGATGGATGTATTTGTCCAGGAAGCAGAGTGCATCCTAAACAGAATAATTTCAGCAGGCCTCCTCCAAGATATATACTTGTCAAAATGTCCAATGCTCAAGATGAAAAAATACTCAAGGCAGCAAGAGAAAAGAGAACCATCACATGCAAGGGAAGCTCAATAAGATTAAGGGCTGATTTCTCATCTGAAACTATGGAGGCAAGAAGACATTGGTATGTCATAGTCAAGGAACTAAAAGAAAAAATCTTCCAACCATGAATTCTCTATCGAGCAAAGCTGGCATTCAAAAATGATGGAGAGTTCAAAGTATTCACAGATAAACAGAAATTAAGAGAGTATGCCAATAAGAAACCTGCACTTCCAGAAATATTAAAGGAAGTTCTACAAGTTGAAAGGAAAAAATAGGAGAGAAACAGTTGGAAGAGAGTGTAAGAAGAACTGAAATGATAAAAAGAGAAATAAAAACAACATATGACATACATAAACCAAAAGAAAATATGACTGATGTAAGAAATTACTTGAGAGTAATAACACTGAATATTAATGGATTAAATGCACCAGTCAAGAGACACAGTTTGGCAGAGTGGATAAGGAAATATGACCCATCTAAATGTTGTCTACAAGAAACCCACCTTAGACTCAGAGATTCATGGAGGCTAAAAGTGAATGGCTGGAAAAATATTTACAAGCAAATAAGTCCCAATAATGAGTGTGAGTACCTATCCTAATATCGGAAAAAAATAGACTTTAAATGCAAAATATTGTAAGAGACAAAGAGGGACACTATATATTAATAAAAGGGCTAATCTATTAAGAAAGAAAAATCATAATCATTTATGCACCTAGTGTCGGTGCCTCAAAACACATGAGGCAACCACTGGAAAAAATAAGTGGAGACATAAATGCCTCTACAATTATAGTGGGGGATTTTAATACTCTATTATCACCATTAGACAGAAAATCTAGGTATAGAATCAGTAAAGAATCAAAGAATCTGAATAGTACATTAGAGGAGATGGACCTAATAGACATATACAGAATACTACACCTAAATACAGCAGGATATACATTCTTCTAGAGTGCACATGGATTACACTCCAAGATATACCACATGCTAGGCCACAGAACAATTCTCAATGAATTCAGAAAGACTGAGATTATACAAAGTATTTCTCTGACTACAATAGAATGAAATTGGAAATCACTATTGGCCAGAGAACCAGATTAGGCACAAAGATATAAAAGATAAACAACATACTCTTAGACAAACAGTGGGTTAAGATGAAATCTCAAAAGAAATCAGTAACTACTTTGAAACAAGTGAAAATGACAAGACAATGTATCAAAACCTATTGTAGGCAGCCAAATCTGTACTGAGAGGGAAATTTATAGCCATAAATGCAAATACTAAAAAAGAAGAAAGAGCTAAAATTGAAGACATAACTACATATCTAGAGGAATTAGAAAAACAACAACAAACTAATCCCAAAGGAAGTAGAAAGAAGGAAATAACAAAGATTAGAGCAGAACTAAATGAAATAGAAAATAAGAAAGCACTAGAAAAAATAAACAAAACCAAAAGCTGGTTCATCAGAAAATGAATAAAATAAACAAACCCTTAGCCAGACTAACAAAGAAAAAGAGACAGCAGAAGCAAATACACACAAAAAAGGAATGAGGGTGGAGATATCAATACTGACCCCACAGAAATAAAGAGTATCATAAGAGGATTCTTTGAAATATTATGTGCTAACAAGAATGATAATTGAGAGGAAATGGACAAATTCCTAGAAACTCACACACATCCTACATTGATGAAAGAAGAAATTGATGAACTCAACAGTCCAAGTACAAATAAAGAGTCATCAAAACCCTCCCAACTAAGAAGAACCCAGGACCAGATGGCATCACAGGTAAATTCCACCAAATATTCCAGAAAGAAATAACACCAATCCTACTTAAGATCTTCCAAAAAATAGAAGTAGAAGGAACATTGTCTAACTCATTCTATGATGCCAACATTACCTTAATACCAAAGCCAAAGGAAGATACCACAATAAAGGAAAATTACAGACCAATCTCTCTAATGAAACTACATGCTAAAATCCTCAACAGAACACTTGCTTATCACATTCAAGAACATATCAAAAGAATTATACACCATAACCAAGTGAGTTACATCCTGGGCATGCAAGGTTGGTTCAACATAAGAAAATCAATCAATGCAAAATACCACATGAACAGATTGAAAGAAAAAAATCACATGATCAGCTCTATGGATGCAAAAAAAGCATTTGACAAATTCAGCACTCTTTCCTGATTAAAAAAACTGCAAAAGATAGGAATACAAGGAAACTTTCTGAACATGATAAAAGGTATATATGAAAAACCCAAAGCTAACATCATCTTCAATGATGAAATCCTAAAAGCCTTCCCTTTGAGATCAGTAAAAAGACAAGGATTCCCACTTTCACCACTCCTGTTTATCATTGTCTTAGAAGTCCTTGCTCAAGCACTGAGGTAAAAAAATATATAAAAGTCATCCAAATTGGAAAGAAAGAAGTAAAAATTTCACTATTTGCAGATGACATGATCCTCTACATAGAAAGCCCTGGAAATTTACATCAAAGGTTCTAGAACTTATAAAGGAGTTCAGTAAAGTTGGAGGCTATAAGATCAATGCTCAGAAATCAGTAGCATTATGGTACACCAATAACGAGCAATCTGAGGAGGAAATCAAGAAAAAAATACCATTTACAATAGTAACTAAAAGA
Source organism: Tolypeutes matacus (assembly GCA_026826555.1). Taxonomy (NCBI): domain Eukaryota; kingdom Metazoa; phylum Chordata; class Mammalia; order Cingulata; family Chlamyphoridae; genus Tolypeutes; species Tolypeutes matacus. Next base: position 708,971 of record JAKSZT010054003.1, read on the forward strand.
ATCAAATACCTAGGAATAAATTTAACTAAAGATATAAAGCACTTATATACATAAAACTACACAACGCTGTTAAGGAAATCAAAGAAGACTTAAATAAATGGAAGAATATACCCTGTTCATGGAGAGGAAGACTAAACATCATCAAGATGTCTATCCTACCCAAAGTAATCTACAGATTTAATGTAATCCCAATAAAAATCAATTCTGTATTTTTTAGTGAATTGGAAAAATTAACCACAAAATTTATTTGGAAGAGTAAGGGGCCATGAATCACCAAAGACATTGAAAAAGAAAATTAAGTTGCAGGTATCACACCACCTGACTTTAAATCATACTACAAAGCTACAGTGGTCAAAACTGCAAGGTAATTATACAAGGATAGACACACTGACCAATGGAATCGAATTGAGAGTTCTGATATAGATGCTTGCATATACAGTCATCTGATATTCGACAAGGCCACCAAGCTCACTCTGTTGGGAGAGAATGACCTGTTCAACAAGTGGTGTTTGGAGAACTGGATATCCATATCCAAATCAATGAGTGAGGAACACCATCTGAAACCTTACACAAAAATCAACTAAAGATGGAACAAAGATATAAATATAAAAGCCAAGACCATAAAAGCATTGGAAGGTCATGTAGGGAAGTATCTATAGGACTTTGTAATAGGAGATGGTTTTATGAATTTCACACCCAAAGCACAAGTAGCAAAAGACAAAATAGATAAATAGGATCTCCTCAAAATTAAAAACTTTTGCACCTCAAAGGTTGTTATCAAGAAAATAAAAAGGCAACCTACCAAATGGGAGAAAATATTTGGCAACCATATATCAGTAGGAGACTAATATCCTTTTTATATAAAGAAATCCTATACCTCATAAATAAAAAGACAAAGAACTCATTTTAAAAAAATGGGCAAGTGACCTGAAAGACACTTCTCCAAGGAAGAAATACAAATGGCTAAAAAGCACATGAAAAGATGCTCAACATCACTGGCTATTAGGGAAATGCAAATCAAAACTACAATTATCTACCATCTACACCCATTAGAATGGTGGCTGTTAAAAAACAGCAGACAATATGTATTAGAGAGGTTGTGGAGGAATGGGAACCCTTATCCACTGCTGGTGGGATTGTGGAATGTTCCTGCCAGTATGGAGAACAGCATGGTGTTTCCTCAAAAATCTAACTATAGATCTTCCATATGATCCAATGATTCCACTGCTGGATATATACCAAGAAGTATTGAAAGCAAAGACACAAACAGATATATGCACACCAATGTTCATAGTGGCATTGTTCACTATTGCCAAAAGTTGGAATCAACCTAGTTGCCCATCAACAGATGAATGGATAAACAAAATGTGGTACATACATACAATGGAATATTACTCAGCTGTAAGAACAAAGAAAGGGGTAACACATGGGAAAACATGGATGAATCTTGAAGACCTTATGTTGAGTGAAGCAAGCCAGGCATTGAAGGATGAACATTACATGACCTCACTGATATTAATTAGGAAATTGAACAACCTCTATGGTAAAGTGATAGAGTGTAGTTGCATATTGAAAGGATAGGACAGGTGGGTAGTGATATTATTGGGTTGGGTGGTGCAGGGTTGACAGGCAAGTAGATTGGGAAGTGTGGATTAGAAAACCCAGGATACTGGGAGGTGAGAGGGGCCAGGTGAAAACTTGGAATTTGTGGGTATGAGTTTGAAAGAACAGAGGTGGGAATGCTATTAGAGCAATTTGACAAGGAAGGGTCTCTGCTTTAGGGAGTTGGTTGGGGGAGGCATCAGGACAGGGCACACCTGGAGCAGGCTTCTAGGGATTGTGTCAGTGTTCATCCTTTCATAATGTGTTATCAGTGGCTAGAGACCCACATAATGAGTGGGATGGAGTTGGACTCCCATCTTTAGGAGTACCGATTCGTTCAGATATAGATAGGCCGCGGTCTCTCAAGAGCAAGTGAGGTTCCTAATAGGGGATGACAAAGCAGTGTGTCAAAACCTCTTGTTGCATGTAATTATGAATCTTGTCAGCCAATAAGTCAAGCAAGGGTGTCATTCTGGGCCCTGGGGGGGATGTGGAGGGGGTAACAGAATAGATCAAACATCGGGTATTAAAGGCCAGTGGAAATGTACTTCATTACCTTACAATGAAGGAAACAGGACATGGTAAGTATCACCAGAATTATATAAAAGTGTATGGTCTAAAATGTAAACCATATTGTAAACCATTGACAATGTTTAGTAGCTATACTTCACTATTTGTATATCAGTTACAACAATGCTACCACCCACATATAGCAAGGTTTTAATATGGGGTGAGGAAAGGGGGAGGAGGTTGGGTACATGAGAGTCTCTTATATTCTGTGTGTGACTTTGCTGTGACCTAAAACTTCTTTGAAAACAAAATGAAAAATTGTGAGACACTGAGGAATGATAGAGGAAGGTGCTACGGTACTGACTGGACACCAGATATTGCAGTGATAAAAGGCAAAATATAAAAAAAAAAATAAATTATTTTTATATTTTTAATTTTTAAAATATCCCAATCTTTTTATTTTATTTTAGTTTATTTTTTTTAGTTTTCATGTATTTTTATCTCTTACATTTAAATTTATCATTATTTTGTTTTTCTATTAAGTTTATTTGGTTATTGTATTGGTCTCCTCTTTAAAGATGCTTTGGGTTGCACAAGGGTTACAACTGGGGTGGGAAAGGATCACTTGTGGAGGGGGTCAGGGATGGGGCTTTCATGGGAGGAAGTTCACCTGAACATACATAAAAGGTATATAAAATTGTGCAAAGGTTCACAGGGCATTTCCACAGTAAGTGGTGAATCACTGAATAAATGAGAGAATACTGAATTCCCATTTGAAAACAGTGAGGAGGCTAAGATCTCAGAAAAAGAAAGAAAAAAGAAATCCCCCAAAGTAAGTAAGTCAGGATTTAATTCTTTGGTTACAAGGCAGGATGTTCCTATGGGGAGATCATGGTTCATGTTTACAAGACTTACTTATCACGAAACATTGTTGATATATATATATATTTTTTAAGATTTTATTTTTATTTATTCATTTATCCCCCCCTTGCTGCGTGTGCTCACTGGGTCAGCTAACCACACAGTGCAGGTGGGCTTGCCTTCACCAGGAGGCCCCGGGAACTGAACCCGGGGCCTCCCATATGGTAAACAGGAGCCCTACTGATTGAGCCACAGCTGCTTCCCCATTGTTGATATTTTTAAGCTAAATGTTGAGTGGGTTATGTGAACTTTCATTTTAATTGTGAAGAGAGGAGCAGGAGATCTCAAACTTGAGGGAAAATAGGTTAAAATGATTATCTTGTTTCACTATGGAGGAGAAAAAATGAGCTTAAATGATGATATGGCTTGTGAATAGAGGGAGAGGTTTTTGGTAAAAAGAGATTGAATATATGATCTATTATATAGTTACCAACAAAACAGGAGAATAAGAATTCAATTGGAGACATTGGACTCAGCTATATGTAACATGACTTCTCAATTTAGTAGGAGAAATTGCCAATGTATATGAATGCAAGGAATATTTGAAGTTATTATGGTATTAAAGAGTAATTTACCAAATTACATCCTATTTCTTAGTAGGAGGCAATTCAATCTTTTTAAAATTAGACACAATGTGAGAATGTGTGAAATTCAAAAAACAAGGAGATTTGAGGTGTTTATGAAGACTGGAAGAATGATTTAATTATCATGACAGTAGAGCTGCCAGATATATTTGACTGCCACTAGGAGTTGTGACTTTGTGTTTATAGCAATGATAATATCCAAGTCAATGTGATGTCAGAATCAATCATGGGGAAATGTAGGTATTTAGAATGTATATTGGTAGATATGTCTTTTGCTATATTTTAAGATGGACATAAGAAAAATTAAAATATGTGCCTTGATAACTATCTGTTGAGATGAGTAATATTGGATTAAACTAGACAGTAATAATAAGAACAGAGATAGGATAGAGGCTGATGTATGGCAAAAGAGATCAATGTATTGCAGGTTTCTGTGTGTTAGGTATATCTGGGCATGTGGAGTAATCATGTGAAAAAGCAAAAGGAGAGGTGGTTTTAATCACAAGGTGTGGCATCTGATTATTAATGGGAGAGAGGAAATTCAGGTATAACCTAGGTATGGTGTATAATGCTCCAGAAATATATGCTTGGCAGATAGGCAAAGAAAAATTCAAATTTGAGCTCTGTCATTTTCTATCCATGTAATTTTGCCATGCTACTAAATTTTTCCAAACTTCTGATTATGCCATTTTTATACTAGTAACTAAACAAATGAAGTTTTGGGTATTTATGAAAGTTGGCTCTGGAAATTGTGGACAAGTCTTGAATCTCATGGCTTCTTTCTCCATCCTCAGCTTTACCTGTTTTGTGTTTGGCCTGTCTGAAAATTCAAAGTCAGAGGAATACAGCTGACAGCCTAACTATTGAGAACGCATCCCTGGTGGGTAAGAAATTGCTACTTCTACTGAAATTACATCCTTATTGCCAGTACATGGCAAAAGTTCTCCTATTATCCTGAATATTCTAAAGGCACTCAGTAGATATTCAAGGATCTGAAAACCACTCAAGTGTGCCCAGGACTCTGGGACAATGGTGAGTTAGAGACTAAGGAATAATCTCCTACTAATGTTTGCATTAAATTATTTCAGCCTCCTTTAAGGCTGTGTATTCAGAGAAGAGATGGAAACCATGACCTTGGTGGGGAAATAATTCCATCTTTAACCTTGTAAGTGGTAGTAATAGGCTTTGTGGTGATAAAATGTGATATAGGGAAAGATGGCATTAGTGTAGGAGGGCGCACACTGCAAGCTCCCAGAGCAAGGCAGATTGTGGATGGGGTCCTGCGTGGGGGTCTGTGCTCTGCACGCGTGGAGTGAGAAGCTTAGGATATCTATCTGCGCGGGCGGCGTGGACCGAACGGTGGAGATTCATGAATTTTGAGGCTGCCACTGGAGGTTGGCACAGGCGGCTGAAAAAAAAAATAAAATTAAATAAAACGGCCATTTGCAGCCACGGGCGGGGCGAAAAAGTTTTATTTTCTGGGGATCTGGCTACCTGGCGCCCCTTGAACCTTGTGTGAACAGAGCAAATGAGCTAATCAGCACCTGGTGAACCGGAGGGGGGATTTTGGTCGGGAAATGCAGCTGATTTCCCTAGCCAGCCAGGGATAAGACCCGGGCCACTGCGGAGCCAGGAGGAAGGGACACTTCCCAAAAAAGGGAGGGTTCTATTGGAAGACAGGGAAGGGTATTTTATATTTTTAGACATCGATCTGGCTGCCTGCACCGCCCCATAGCTTTGGGAAGCAGATAAGCTGACCTGAAGCACCATCAGGCTGAGAGCAGACGCGAATCTGCACTCAAACTGATTTACTGAGCAGCCCGGTGACGCTCGAGCTCAGCTCCAGAAGAGGCAGAATCCGCCGTCTTTAGCACTCCTCACTGACTAACATCAGAGCTTCAGCTAACCTGGGGAGTCCGGAAAGTGGGACGTGCTTGATTAATTTCCACGGGCCCAGCTAGGGTCCCTTCCATAAGGGGGTTGGTCTAGAGGA
>JAKSZT010054003.1:714980-734166 GCA_026826555.1 Tolypeutes matacus
ATGGGGCAGATGAGTGGTGGTGTTCCTGGGTTTGGTGGTGCAGCACTGAGGGGTGGGTGGATTAGGAAGGACTTGTTCAAATCCCCAGGGCATGTAACTGTGAATCTTGACATTCCATGTGTTGGTAGAGGGGGGTATCACGGTCCCTTGGGGGCTGGGGAGAAGGGAACAGTCAAGATCTAATGGGTTGTTTGGTGGTCATGGGGAAGGTTTTTCATTACCTTACAGTAATGGACACAGGACATGGTAAATATCATCAAAATTATTAAACTGTATCATCTAAATTGTAAACTATACTGTAAATCACTGACAATGTTTAGTTGCTATAATTTGCTATTTGCATAACAATTATAACAATGCTAACAACCAAAAAAAAGGGGGGGGGGAGTTAATATGGGGTGGGGAAAGGGGGGTGGTTTGGTATCTGGGAGTCTCCGGCACTCCGTGTGTGACTCTGCTGTGACATAAAACTTCTTTGAAAATTAAATGAAAAATTGGGAGACAATGGGGATTGAGAGGAGGAAGGTGTCATGGCACACCAGACATCCGATAACACAGTGATAAAGGGAAGGAAAAAAAGGAAAAAAGAAAAGAGAAAGGAAAAAAAATGAATATATATATATATATATATTTTAAAGGCATTTCCTTTGCTTTTTTGCCCATTTTTTGAATGTTCCAATCCACTAATTATATTTTATTTTGTTTTGTTCTGTTTGATTATTTGTTTTTTTTCCTTCTGTCATTTTTTTGTTTTTGTTTTTGCTTTCCCGTGAGTTTCCTTATGTTTGTCTCTTGCATGTAAGCATATCACACTTGTTTCTTTTTCCTAGTAAGGGTATTTGATTATTTTATGGACTAAATGTTCATGGAGGATTTGGATCACAGAAGGGTTACAATGGGTACTGCAGGGGATTATTGGAGGGGGTGTCTGGTGGGGTTTCATCGGGATTGGTTCATCCGAATATACATGAAAGATATACAAAATCATTCAAAGGATCGGGGAATGGGGCATGGTCACGATGTGTGGATAAGCACACAATAAATGAGGGAATCTGAATTCCTAGCCTGGAAAGCTCTGCCACAGACTCCAAGGGAGCAGCAATAGTCCTCTGAGTGTAGGGACAGTGCCCGTCAAAATAGGATGACCCACTGATGTGTTCTTTTTTGTATTGATGACTACTCTTGTGAGTCTTTGATCTTGTAAATGAGACAGCCTGCAGTTGTGGGGTGCCTAAGGGTTGCCACCTGAGAGCCTCCTTGTTGCTCAAATGTGGCCTCTCTCTAAGTCAAACTCAGCATATGATTGCATTACCTTCCCCCCAATGTGGGACATGACTCCCGGGGATGAGCCTCCCTGGCAATGAGGGATTAATACAAGTGCCAACTGGCAACACAACTGGAAAAAGACCTTGAATAAAAGGGGGAAATGGTAAAGACAAATGAGTTCAAGTGGCTAAGAAATTTCAAAGAGAGTCGGGAGATCATCCCAGAGGTAACTCTTACGCACACCTCAGTAGGAGCTCATAGAACATCTAAGTGCCTATCACCCCACTCAGAGGAGTTCCTGAGAGCTCTGGAGACACCCTGGTCCTATATAAGGGGGGATAGCCCCAGAGACTGATGCCTTATCAGTGGGTTCTATTTTGGAATCTGTGCTCCTGAGAGTGACAGAATTAGACTCAAATAAGTCCTCCCTGCACATTGTTCACCAGTCCCTTCTATTCAAACCTATATGTGATGCTGGAGTTTTTAGGTATACTTCCAGAGACTGGAGTCTCCTGCCTACCTATGTGCCAGGTGTGCATGAAATATAGGTGGAGCTGCAACTCCTACCCTACAGCTCAATGGACTCATCCAAGTCACCTGGTGAGGAGACAACGATGGGAAATGGCCATCCCAGCGAATGGAGAGGGCCTGCATCTGCAGGCAGGATCATCCCACCCACCATATCTGTGGGATATAAGCCCTCTCTCACTTGGAGTTAGAGTGGACATCACCATCCCAGTCCCCTCAGGATTGGGGGAATAACTATGGACTAGAGTGGACTTGATGGTATTCTCTTGTTCACATATGGTGATTCTAGCAATGCAAGAAATTATAACAATGAGGTGGAGCCAGTGGCCACTTGACACTTTTGGGGTAGGGAGGGGATGAGTAGTTGAAATACAGGGGCTTCTTTGGGAGTTGGAGGTTGTCCTGAGTACTGTTGTGGCAACGTATGTAGGCCATTTTAAATCAGCACACACCACTCAGAACTGAGTGGGAGAGAGTGTGGTCTACAGTGTGAACTGTGGTCTATGGTTGGTGGCAAGGCTCCAGGATGTGTAAGTTCATTGAAGGTGGTGGGCCACACTTCTGGGAGATGTTTGTGTGGGATGTGGTGGGAGGTGTGGGAGGTGGGCAACATGGGAATCCCAGTGGGTTCTGTGTAATATTTTGGGTAATCTAAGCACCTCTTAAAATATATGTGTGTGTATATATATATATATATATATATATATATATAACATTTTTGTAAGCAAATACACATATATACATATATATTTATGTATCATTTTGCAAATGTTTGTATGTATTGTGAGAATTTTGATTTTTACACACAATAAAAAAAAAATAAAAAAAAAATGTGATATAGGTGAGTAAGAGTACATACTGACAGTCCAAAAGGGAAGCAGATGTTTGATCAGGTGACTTCAATTAATCAAGTGTTAAAGGTGCTGAGGTAAGTGTAGTGGAGTGTTCAGGGGAGCACAAGAGAAGGTTAGGCCAGGGAATGCAATGATAAATCCAATACTTAACACCTTCAAATATATATAGGTAGAATATAATTTTGCATTTTGAAATGAAGTTTGAAATTCTCATCACCAACTTGTCCTTATTCAACCATTCCACCCTTTGTAAATAATGTTTATGCAAATTTGATAAGTGGAAGCAATGAATAACGAATTTTTTTCACTTGATTTTGGCTGTTCATAGAAGAAAATTAATTTAGATTTTAGATTAAAATTTTAGATCCTGTGAAATTTTTTGAAGAACTGGAGAGATGAGAACACATAAAGAGGCTAACTTTATCTTTTAACCAAAAATCAAGGAGAAAATATAAGCGATACAATGATAAGAAGGATTTGGAGAACCAAGATAAAATTGAGTATGGCCTTCTACCAACAGGAGGAGTCAGGCTGTGATGATAATCCAGTATAGAATTCTCAGAGGGCTCTGATTTGTGTTATTGAATTGCCTAGATCTTATATCTTATAATGAACACCTGAGTTTTATAGATTTGAAAGAGGAAGAACCTACTGATACCAAGTTCCATATGACACTCATGAAGTTCTGCAAAACCGTGTACATTGTTTCAAGGTTTTCTGCCATTTTAACAAATAATAGAACTATTCCTCACACTAAATCTGTGTGTCCTAGGTGGGAAGCACTTTATACATTAGCTCATTGGAGCTTTCCAAACTCATAACAGTTTGCTAAACCATTTCATAGATGAGGAAACTGAGGTCACTGGGAGGCTGGTTAGAATAATCTAACTGTAGTCATGGTTAAAAAATGGCAGATCATGGATAATGCTTCTATTGTCATGAGCCTGCAGATTTATTTGAAATTGGTCAGGTAGAATATTTTAATTATGATTTCTCAAGTGCAAATTTTATAATCTCCATCTGTAAGTCATAATTACCATTTTTGGAGCAATAGCCAAATTATACCATGCAACAACTCATGTGATAGTGTGTTATAATAAAACTTTATGTATTCAGCATGTGGAAGTCTCTGTAAGCATATGTGATTTACAGATGCCAGGTCAGCACTCAGAATGATATGACTGGAATCCAAAACATAATTTGAGCTTTCTACCCAAAACAGCCCCTCTATTCCTCAGTGTTTCCTTCTAAACCATCTTACTGTGATATTAGTGTGGAAAGTCCTGTCTGAATTTGAATGTCTGTGTTGTTTTAAGAATCAATGACCTTCAAAGATGTAGCTATAAACTTAACCCAGGAAGAGTGGACCATGATCGACAGATTCCAGGGAAAGATGTTTGGAAAGGTGATGCTGGAGACTATGAATTGTCTTCTGTCCATAGGTGAGTCTCAGAATACTTTATCTATCTATCTATCTATCTATCTATCTATCTATCTATCTATCTATCTATCTATCATCTATTTATCTATCTATCTATCTATCTATCTATCTATCTATCTATCTATCTATCTATCTATCTATCATCTACCTATCCTTCCATCCATCTATTTATCTATCTAGGTTACTATCTTTCTTCCTATCTATCTACCCACCTATCTGACTGCCTGTCTGTGTATCTAATCTATCTTTATCTATTCAAAAAGTATCTGGAAGAACATCTTCATATGGCACTCCAAACTCTGCCCTTATTTTTCATAGCACATAAATCTATCTGGAAGAATTTTGGTTCTTCACTTTTTACTCACCACATTTTTTCACACTACTGGAATCTAAAATTCCTGACTAAAATTTTATGTGTTTCTTGTTACTCTATCTCAAATACTCAGAACTGTACTGAGAACACAATGAATATTATTTTAAATGAATATGTAAATTGATAAAATATTATCTGAATAATTATTATGCTTTAGTAACTATGTTGATGTTTCCCAACACAACAGAAAAATAATAGGCACACACTTTTCCATATATAACATTTTTTTCTGTTGGGTTTTATGCTTATTGGATTCTTTTAAAAATACTATTCAAGTACTAAAATATAATTTTTCCTTTCATGAAAAGAGTGAAGTTACTGCAGACTTTGAACTTGGTCATGGGCCTTAATGACCACAGATCCTTAATGTCTTATGGCATAAGGTAAAGCAAACCTTTGCTGTTGAAAAATTGTCAATATCCTGTGTTCAGGATGTGTTTTCCTATTCTGAACTTCAATGTTTATTTCATTCTTCTTATAGCCTCCACTGGCCTTGAAGATAATGTACTGTTATAAGCACATAATTCAAACTATATTGTATCTCTTTCCTAGATGCAGGACAAAGCAGATGTGATTTCCCAGTTAGATCAAGGAGAGGAGCTATTGGATGAAGTATTAGGATTCTCCAAGAGTAAATAGTTATATTTCTCTTTGATGATTCCAATTTAACATATTTGGATTTATATAAAAATGAGCATAAAAAGGCTAGAAAAGGTGGACGAAGTTGGGCATCATTAGAACTTGAATACTACATGTATTTGCTTCCTGTGGAAGTGAAGTTCTTGGATTTGCTTATAGGCTACAATACATCTTGGAGAAGGGAATGGAGAAGACTCCAACTTGAAACCCCAGGTGATGCAGAACAAAAAGCCTGAGATTCCATTATCCATGTGAATGTATCAGGAGTCTGGTATTTCACCTGTTCTGATGGTGTATGAGGTGCTGAGTGGAGTCCTTATCTTTCATCCCCCACCTTAGAGGAAGCAGATAGTAAGTATTTCAATCCAGGCAAGAGTAGGGTCAAGCAGCTGAGTTGGGAGCTAAGATACTATATTTTCTGGCATCCATGAGAGTGATAAAGTGATGCAACATTGGCTGGAAAGCACCCTATTTTCCTGCCAACTATGCACCAAGTGAGGCCAATGGCAAGGCTTAACCACCACACCTAACCACCATATATATATATATATACACACACAATATTCCCAGTTTCAAGGGGGAAATGATACATGGAATGTGGTAGACTGAATAATAGACAAATGATACTCAAAGATATCCAAGTTATTCAGGTTTTAATACCTGGGACAGGTGAATGTTACCTAATATAGTAAATGGGTCTTTTCCCATGTGATTAAGATAAGGATGTTGAGATTAGGATGTTATCCTGCACTAAATCTGTGGGCCCTAAGTGAAATACAAGTGTCCTTACATGAGGGAGTCAGAAATAGAGTTGACTACACAGAAGGGAGAACTTGATATTAAAGAAAATTTGTTTACATTCTTTTGACTTATAATCCTAATATGTGATCTTCACAAGGGATAATTTATGGAAAATTATTTTCCTACATTTGGGCCATCAATTTGTGACTTTTCCAGATTAATGTTCTCCAAAGTGGGGAATGGATAGAAGGGAGAAAAATAGGCACTTCTTAAGGATTCCTCTACTGTTTTAACTTGAGGAGGGTAGGACAATGGCCACACTCAGAACCCGATGTGGAGTGACCTGAAGCAGCTGACCAAAAGCAGTAATCAGTGATCACACCATTCAGCCCATGGAGTTGCAAGGTTAAAACATCATAGTCCAATATGCTACCAAAAAGCTGCAACAGAAGCCCAGGCTACAATCCCCCTCTGCTCCTGGCAATGTGATTGGGAGATAGGTAACTGTTACACAGAAGGAGAAATTTACCAGTATTTACTACAATGCACCAGGCTCTTAAAGGCAAATAAATATTCCCTGGATACTGCAAACATTCCATGAGGCTCCAGAATTTCAAAACAGTAAATACAGACAGTGCCTCCTATTTCATTCATATTTTGGTGGAGGGAACAATTCTTAGAGCTTTCTACTATGCCATCTTCCCCCAAACACCCAACACAATTCACCTATCTTTTGATTACAATGTGCATGGAATATTATTCTAATCCCTACATTTTTTAACCTATTTTTGTGTTTTGTAACTAAAATGAGTCTGTTTTAGATTGCATATACTTGTTTTATGTATTTAATCCATTCTCCCAATCGCTGTCTTAATTGTAGAGATTAATCCATTTACATTTAATGTAATTGCTGATGAGGTCAAACTTACTTTTGTTATTTTATTTGTTTTAGCATGTCATGTATCTTTTTGACCCTCATTTTCTTCATTATTACCTTCATTTTTGTTTAGTTGATCCTTTGTAGTGAATCATCTTGATTCCTTTTCCCTTTATTGGTGAATAGATTTAGATATTTTTGTTTAGGTTTATGGGCATTACATTTAATATTCTAAATTTATTACAATCTAGTTTTAATTGTTACCAAATTAACTTCAATAGCCAATGAAAACTCTTCTTCCATATTACTCACCTTCCTCTTTTTCCTATTTAATTCACAGTTTTATCTTTAATCAATGTCTCCTGAATCTATAGTTTTTAAATTATATTTATGCATTTGTATTTCGCATTATGTAGACATAAAAGTAGAGTTAGGTAGTAAAACTATCCTAATAGTTGTAGTTTCTAATGTTTTAACTTTCATCACAGATCTTTATGTAGTCATAATTTTGAGGTATTGTCTAATATGTTTTCATTTCAAACTGAAAATCACACTTTGGTATTTCTTTTAGGGCACCTCTAATGGTACTGATCTCCCTAAATTTTTTTCAGTTCTGGATGTCTTATTATCCCCTCATTTACAAAAAACAATTTTGCAAAATATGGAATTCTTGCTTGATGCTTTGTTTCTTCTTTCATCATTTTTAATATGTTGCCCCCCCCATCTTTTGGCCTATGTGATTTCTAATGAGAAAACTGTGCTTAATCTTTTTTAAATATTTTAAATGGATTTGTTAATTTCTAACATTATTTTACCTATATATATATTTGAAATTCACAAATATAGACTCTTTCAATTTTTTCATAGTGTACATTCTTTTTTCAAATGTAATAATCATATATACCACTATGCATATACATAAATAATTTATAATGTTCTTAAAATATAAACATTTTTCTCAATGTACCAGTTAAACATTTCAAATTATGTTACAGAAATCCTCATACTTCCTCCTTAAACACATTAGAACATATCTGATGAGATCAAGACATTCTCCAACAAAATCATAACATCATTCTCATAGTCAGGGAAGATGTCAACCTTAATCTACTGAAGAGTCCTTGTACACGATGAGTCACTTCTATCACTACTTTTAATATTCTGTCATTTTATTTTGATATTTTATTGTAATGTGTCTTTCTCTGGATCTCTTGGATTTGGCCTGTTAGAGATTTTTAGATTCTTGGATGTGGATATACATATCTTTCATAAAACTTAGGAAGTTTTGGCCATTATTTCTTCAAATATACTTTCTCACCTATTGTCTCTCTTCTTTTGAGCTAGTTGGTTTGTTTAATGATTTTTCCAAACCATTTTTGAAAAAATTGTATTCCTTGTAACCTATGATCACTGAATTCTCTGTTCCATTAACTTGTATTCAACTAGTGTTCTGGCAAAACCATTCTTTGACACCTGTACAGAACAATACAAAAACAAAGAAATAAAAACCCTGTCTCACCCTTGAATATTGGTTCTTTGCTGGGACTATTCTTCCATCATTATTCATGCTTGAACTGGGGCTAGAGATCAACCCAGACTGATGGCTAAGGGACATTACAGTGTTTTTTTGTTTTTGTTTTTTTTCAGAGCATGCATTTTTCCCGTGCTTGCTTTCTGGCTTTCTGCATATTCTAGTATATAAAGGTGTTCCAGAATATCCTAATTTCCCAAAGTAACTCTCCCCATCTTTTCCTCCCAGGACAATGGTCCTCTATTGTATGTCTCAGCTGAAATCTTTTGCACCAGTTAGCAGCAGTTTGATCATTCTTTTATAGTGTTTTTGAGCAATGACTGCCACTTATCCAACTTGTGGGAGTTCTGTGATTGGTATTTTTTTTTTTTTTTTTTTTTTTACCGGGAGGTCCCAGGGAACGAACCCGGGTCCCTCCATATGGGAGACGGACGCCCAACCAGACGGACGGCCAACCAGTTGAGCCACATCCGAGTGATTGGTTTTAAACAGAGACAAGGAGCACCTGTGTGGCAGTTTGATATAGTTATGAATTCCAAAAATAGATATTGGATTATGCTTGTAAACTGGTCTGCTCATCTGGGCATGACTAAGTTATGACTAAGGCATTGACTGGGCCATATCAGTAGGGCCTTGAGCCCTGCCCCTTGGGGGGTGGGGTCTCAAAGATAAAAGACATGGCAAAAAACCGAGGGAGGTTTTTGAGTTGGAGTTCTGATGTGCAGTCTTGAGCTGGAGCCCCGGGAGGTAGGAGGGAAGGCTCCAGGAAAAGAAATGAGCTGTTTACCTGACAGTTCACAGCTGGCCTTGTGGAGAGAGGCAAAGCCTAGGGAGCCTCATAGTCTACAGATGGCCTTGTGGAGGAAACAGAAGCCCAGGAAGAGAATAACCCAAGAAGCCTGAACCCTGGCAAATGTCAGCAGCTGTCTTGCTCCAACACATGGCAACAGACTTTGGTGAAGGAAGGAACTTATGCTTTATGGCCTGGTAACTTTAAGCTTCTAACCCAAATATATACCCCTTATAAAAACCAACCAATTTCTGGTATTTTGCATCAGTACCCCTTTGGCTGACTAATGCAACCTGAATAGAGGTATATGATATTTTGTAAATATATCCATATCCAAGATCTTGGGATCCATACTAGAAATGTTGGCTTTCCTTTCTTCAAAACTGCCACACAGCCAGGGATAGAATGGGCATTTTTAAAAAAAGTGTTACAGAGCTTTCCTGCCATTTTAGCTTGCCTTTTTCTTGACTGAACATCCCTTTGGTTGCTATAAAATTTTTAAGATTTATTTTTATTTATTTCTTCCCCCACCCCTACCCCTACCCCCACTCTGCCTCATTGTTTTGCACTCACTGTCTGCTCTCTGTGTGTTCTTCTGTGTCTGCTTGTCTTCTCCTTAGGCGGCACTGGGAACTGATCCTGGGACCTTCTGGAGTGAAGAGAGGTGCTCAATCTCTTGTGCCACCTCAGTTCCCTGGTCTGTTGTCTCTTATTGTCTCTCCTCTGTGTCTCTTTTCTTTTTAATTTGTTGAAGCATATCACTCATACAAGAACATACATAAACAATAAGTGTATAGCAATATTTGTGAACTTACAAAACAAACATCCATAACATCATACAGCACTTTCATACCTCACCCTACCACAAATACCTTGAATTGTTGTTAAATATTTTTAACTAATGATTAAAGAGCATTCTCAAAATACTATTACTAACCAAAGTATTTTCCCCAAAGTCACCCTATTATTATTATTGTTTTTATATCCTTTATACATGAACATAGATAAACAATAAATGTATAGTAAAAGTGGTGAACTTACACAGCAAATACTTATAACATCATACAATGGTGTCATACATTAACCCTCCATCAACACCTTGCATTGTCTTGAGACATTTATTGCAAGTTATGAAAGAACATTGTCTAACTCTTACTATGATTATAGTCCTTATCTTACATTTGGTGCATATTTCCTCCAACCCACCCCATTATCATTTTTAAAATATATCTTTATGACAGAAGTTGTAAAGTTACAAAACAATCATGCACATGTGCAGAATTCCCAAACAATACCCCCTCTCTCAACACACCGCACCATGGTGGATCATTTGCCACAGATTATAAAATAATATCATCTGACCATTACCAGGCCCATAGCGTACATTTGGCACACACTCTCCATTCTCCCCCGTCATCAACACAGTACATCTTTGGCATAGAAGCAAGAATATTAGATTATTACTGTTAACCACAGTCCATAGGTCACTCAAGTTGTATTTTTCCCATGCCTCTCCACATTCCCACCACCCTGGAACAGTGATGTACATCTGCTCTAACTCACAGTGGACATTCTTGCATCTGTACCATCAACCACAATTCTCATCTACCTCTAGGTTTACTGTGCTATTCAGTCCCTAGATTATTCTCTAACTTTCTTTCAATTGGCATTTACATCCTAGACTACTATTTTCAGCCACATCCCCATTTATAAACCAGCTGTTACTCACTATAATGTGTTACCACCAATTCTGTACATTTTCATACTTTTACAGTAAAGCTAATTAAAACTTCTACATACAATATCAGTAGTCCATCTTAGTCTGTGTCTTATCTCCTTCAAGAATCTACCACCTTCCACTAGGTCTTGAAGATATTTTCCTACATTTTCTTCTAGAAGCTTTATAGTTCTTGCTTTTATATTTAGGTTTTTTATTCCTTTTGAGTTAATTTTTTTTTAAGGTGTGAGATAGGGGTTTTCTTTCCTTCTTTTACTATGGATATCCAGTTTTCTCAGAATTTTTGAATGGTCTGTTCTGCCTGAGCTCAGTGGGTTTGAGAGGCTAGTTGAAAATCACTTGGCAATAGATGTGAGGGTCTATTTCTGAACCATCAATTCGGTTCTACTGGTCTATATGTCAGTCTTTATGCCAGTACCATGCAGTTTTTACCACTGTAGCTTGGTAATATGATTTAAAGTCCAGAATTGAGAATCCTCCAACTTTCCTTTTCCTTTATAAGATGTTTCTGGCTATTCAGGAACACTTACCCTTCCAAATATATTTGATAGTCATGATCTCCATTTATTTAAAAAATGCTTGTGGGATTTTTATCAGGATTGCATTGAATCTCTATATCAATTTGAGTAGAATTGACATCTTAATGATATTTAGTCTTCCAATCTGTGAGAATGGAAAGTTCTTTCAATTATTTAGGACTTTTTAAAATTTCTTTTAACAATGAGTTTTAGTTTTCTGAATACAAGTGCTTTAGATCTTTGGTTAAATTTATTCCTAAATATTTGAGTTTTATCTGTCATATTTTATTTTCACTATTCTTTTCACACTCTTAATTACTTTTATTGATATAATCTTCATTTCTAGACTCTCTTCCAGGCCTCTCTTTCCTGTATTTTCTTTTCAGGCTGTGGCACATCCTTTAGTGTTTCCTGCAAAGTGGGGCTTTTGGTTACAAACTCTCTCAGTTTCTGTTTATCTGTGAATATTCTAAACTAGCTCTTAGTTTAGAAAGACAATCTTGCCAGATATAAGATCCTTGGATGGAAGTTTTTCTCTTGCAGTATCTTGAATATATCATACCACTGTCTTCTTGCCTCCATGGTTTCTGGTGAGAAATCAGAACTTAATTGTATTGGATATCCCTTATATATTATGCATTGCTTTTCTCTTGCTGTTCTGAGAATTCTCTCTTTGTCTTTGGCATTTGATGTTATGATTAGTATGTGTCTTGGAGTTGGTCTACTTGGAATTTTTCAGATTGGAGTACATTGTGCTTCTTGGACATGGATATCTATGTCCTTCAAGAAGGTTGGGGAATTTTCTACCATTATTTCTTCAAATATGCCTTCTACCCTTTTCCCTAATCTTCTCCTTCTCAGACACCCATGGGATGTATGTTTGCCCATCTCTGGCTGTAATTTTTTCCCCTGAGACCTTGTTCAAGTTTTTCCAATCTTTTCTTCATCTGTTCTTTTCTATGTTCACTTTCATAGGCAATTTCTTGAAGTTCACTAATCCTTCCTTCTGTCTCCTCAAATCTGTTATTGTATGATTCAAGTGTATTTTTAATTTCATTTATTGCATCTTTCATTCTCGTAAGATCTGCTATTATTCTATGTATGCTTTCAAGTTCTTCTTGGTGCTCATCTAATGTCTTCTTTTTTTAATTTTTTTAAAAATTAAAATGATGTGTTACTATTTTTTTAAAAAGGTAAATACTATCAAGTAAAATCGATTACATTTATTTTGAATGATTTTTTTGGGGGGTTGCCTTTAAGCATGGGCCATAGTTCACATTGTAGACCACACTATCTCCTACACAGTTCTACATGGTATAGGATGATAAAAAATGGCCTATATCTGCAATGCAATGTCACTCAGGACAATTCCCAAGTCCTGAAAAAGCCCTGTATTACAACTGCTTTTATTTCTCCCTGCTCCCAGAGCCCCCATTGGCCACTGGCTCCACGTCAATGTTGTAATTTCTTCCATTGATTGAATCACACTATGTCTATACTACAATACCAGTAAGTAAGTCCACGTTATTCCATAGCTCTTCCCCCCATCCTGAGGAGTCTGGGATGGTGATGTCCACTCCACCTCCTATCAAGAGTGGGTTTATAGCCCATGGGGAAGATGGATGGGATTATCCTACTTGAAGCTGCAGACTCTCTCCATTCCCTGGGAAAGACATTGTCCATAATCATGTCCCTGCCAGTTGTCCTGGGTGAGTCCAATGAACTGTAGATAGAAGTTGCTGCTCCACAGATGTTCCAGGCCCTGTTGTCACATGGACAGCCCAAAGAATCAAATCTCTGCACATATACCTACAAACTCAGCACCAAGTATAGGTTTGAATAGAAGGGACAGATTAGCCATGTGCAGGGAAGACATAGTTGGGTCCAACTCTGTCACTCTTAGGAACTTAAACTCCAAAGTAGGGCCCGCTGGCAAGGTACCAAACTCCAGAACTCTGCACCCTGACATAGAACCTGGTGTCTCCAGAGCCCTGAGGAGCCCCACTGTTTGGGGCAATATCCACTTTGGAATTCTATGAGATGCTACTGAGATGTGAATAAGCATTACTTCTGGGATGAACTCCCAACTCATTTGGAAGTCTCTTAGCCATATAAACTCATTTGCCTTTACCTGTTTCCCCTTTTATTCAAGGTCTTTTTCAAGTCACACTGTCAGCTGGCACTTGGTAGCAATCCCTCAGTGCCAGGAAGACTCATCCCTGGAAGTCATGTCCCATGCTGGGAGGAAGGTAACACATTTATATGCTGAGTTTGGCTTAGCAACAAGGAGGCTCTCAGAAGGCAACCCTTGGGCACACCATAACAATAGGCTGTTTTCATTTCAAGAACAAAGTTTTATAAGCCTAGCCATCAATTTCAAGGGCCCTTCAGTAGATCATCCTTCTTCACCAGTCATGGCCCCTGCACTTGGGGGACTGTTGCTGCTCCCTTAGAGAATGTGGCAGAGCCCTCCAGGATGGGAATTCAGTATTATTTCATTTATTGTTTGATTCTCCACCCACTGTGACAATACCCTGTGAACTTTTGAACATTTTTATATACCTTATATTGATGCTCAGCTGAACTTACTCCCATGTATCCCCCATCCCTGACATCCCACACCAAAGATCCTCCCCTGTCCCAGTTGTAACCATTCTGTGATCCAAAGCTTCTTCAAATATGAAGCCATTACAATAGCTGAATACAATTAATAGAAAAATAAAATAATAATGATAAGTTTAAATGTGAGATAAAATACATAAAAATAAAAAAACTAAAAATTAAATTAAATTAAAAGATTGGGATGTTAAAAAAATGAAAAATATTTTTTAAAAATTGTTTTGATCCTTTTGCCTTTCATCACTGCAATATCTGCTGTCCTGTCTCTACCACGGCACCTTCCCCCTCTCACTACCTAGTGTCTCACTATTTTTTATTTCATTTTCAGAGAAGTTTTATGTCACAGCAAAGTAACACACACAATACAGGAGACTCCCCTATACCCTAAATCCTCTCCCTTTCTTCCCCCCATTAATACCTTTTTATATGTGGATGGTAGCATTGTTATAACAGATATACAAATAGTGAAACATCGCTAGTAAACATTGTCAGTGGTTTACACTATGGTTTACATTTTAGATTGTACACTTAAAAGTTTTGATGATATTTACCATGTCCTGTGTCCACCACCATATGGTAATGAAGAACATTTCCACTGACCACTAAATACCCCCTGTTTTATCTATTCTATTCCTCTCATCCCATCACCCTGGGGCCCACAATGACCCCCTGGCTTGACTTGTTGGATGAGAAGATTCATAGTTACATGGAACAATATGTCTTGATACAATGGTTTGTCCTCCCTATTAGAAACCATCCTTGCTCTTGAGAGATTCCTGGCTGTCTATTTCTGAACAAATCTGCCCTCACAAGGATGGGAGTCCATTCTGTGTAATGGTGATAATTGTGCATTAAGGACCCCTACTATAATTGTAGAGGCATTTATGTCTGCACTTAGTTTTTCCAGTGTTTGCTTGATGTATTTTCAGGCACCCTGATTAGGTGCATAAGTTTTTATGATTGTTCTTTCTTCTTGAACGATTACCCTTTTAATAATATTTTGGTCCATGTTTGTCTCTTACAATAGTTTTGTATTTAAAGTTTATTTTGTCTGATATTAGTATAGTTACTCTTGTCCTTTTTTTTTGGTTGTTGTTTGCTTGTAAAATTGCTTTCCAGCCATTCACTTTCAGCTTCCTTATATCCCTGGGTCTAAGGTGGTTTCTTGTAGACAACATATAGATGGGTCATATTTCCAAATCCATTCTGCCAATCTGTGTCTCCTGACTGGTGAGTTTATTCCATTAACATTCAGTATTATTACTCTCAAGGAATTTCTTACATCAGCCTTATTTTCTTTGGGTTTATGTATGTCATATGTTGTTTTTATTTCTCTTTTTGTCTTTTTAGTTGTTCTTACACTCTCCGCCAACTCTCTCTCTCTCTCTCCTGTGTTTTCCTTTCCACCTGCAGAACTTCCTTTAGTATTTCTTTTTTTAAATTTATTTATTTTTTATTGTGGGTAAAATTCAAAATTTTCACAATAAATACCAATATTTGTAAAATGATATATAAATATATATGCATATATGTGTATTTGCTTACAAAAATGTTATTTATATATATATAAATATATTTTAAGAGGTGCTTAAATTACCTAAAATATTACACAGAACCCACTGGAATTCCCATGTTGCCCACCTCCCACACCTCCCACCACATTCCACACAAACATCTCCCACAAGTGTGGCCCACCACCCTCAATGGACTTACACATCCTGGGAACTTGCCACCAACCATAGACCACAGTTCACATCGTAGACCACACTCTATCCCACACAGTTCTCAGTGGTGTGTGCTGATTTAAAATGGTCTACATCCGTTGCCACAACGGTACTCAGGACAACCCCCAAATCCAAAAGAAGCTCCTGTATTTCAACTGCTCGTCCCCTCCCTGCCCCAAAAGTGTCAAGTGGCCACTGGCTCAAGCTCATTGTTATAATTTCTTCCATTGTTAGAATCACCATATGAGTACAACAGAACACCATCAATTCCACTCTAGTTCATAGTATTTCCCCCAATCCTGAGGGGGCTGGGATGGTGGTGTCCACTCCACCTCCAAGTGAGAGAAGGCTTATATCCCATGGATATAGTGGGTGGGATGATCCTGCCTGCAGATGCAGGCCCTCTCCGTTCCCTGGGATGGCCATTTCCCATCGTTGTCTCCTCACCAGGTGACTTGGATGAGTCCATTGAGCTGTAGGGTAGGAGTTTCAGCTCCACCGAGATTCTAAGCACACCTGGCACATAGGTAGGCCAGAGGCTTCAGTCTCTTGAAGTATGCCTAAAAACTCCAGCATCACATATAGGTTTGACTAGAAGGGGCTGATGAACCATGTGCAGGGAGGACTTATTTGAGTCCAATTCTGTCACTCTCAGGAGCAGAGATTCCAAAATAGAGCCCACCGATAAGGCGTCAGTCTCTGGGGCTATCCCCCCTTATATAGGACCTGGGTGTCTCCAGAGTTCTCAGGACCCACTCTGTGTGGGGTAATATGTACTTTGATGTTCTATGAGCTACTACTGAGGTGTGCATAAGCGTTACCTCTGGGATGACCTCCCGACTCTCTTTGAAGTCTCTTAGCCACTTGAGCTCATTTCTCTTTACCTTTTCCCCCTTTTATTCAAGGTCTTTTTCCAGTTGTGTTGCCAGTTGGCACTTGATATTAATCCCTCATTGCCAGGGAGGCTCATCCCCGGGAGTCATGTCTCACGTTTGGGGGAAGGTAATGCAATCATATGCTGAGTTTGGCTTAGAGAGAGGCCACATTTGAGCAACAAGGAGGCTCTCAGGTGGCAACCCTTAGGCACCCCACAACTGCAGGCTAAGTCTCAGTTACAAAAACAAAGACTCACAGGGTAGTCATCAATAAAAAGAACTCATCAGTGGGCCATCCTCTTTTGATGGACACTGTCCCTACACTCAGAGGACTGTTGCTGCTTCCTCGGAGAATGTGATAGAGCTCTCCAGGCTAGGAATTCAGATCCCCTCATTTATTGAGTGGATTGTCCACCCACCGTGACCATGCCCCATCCTTAGATCTTTTGAATAATTTTGTATATCTTTCATGTATATTCGGATGAATTCACTCCCATGAATCCCTCCTCCCAGGCACCCCCCACCAATAATCCCCTGAAGTACCTATTGTAAACCTTCTGTGATCCAAATCCTCCGTGAACATGTAGTCCATAAAATAATCAAATATACTTACTGGAAAAAGAAACAACTATGATAAGCTTACATGCAAGAGACAAACATAAGGAAACTCAGGGAAGAAAACAACAACAACAAATAATCAAACAAAACACACAACAAAACAAAATATAATTAGCGGATTGGGACATTCAAAAAATAGGGAAAAAAGCAAAAGAAATGCCTTTTTAAAATATATATATATATAGATAGATAGATAGATTCTTTTTTTCCTTTATCACTGTGTTATCGGCTGTCTGGTGTGCTGTAACACCTTCCCCCTCCCAACCCCCATTGTCTCTCAAATTTTCATTTAATTTTCAAAAAAGTTTTAGGTCACAGCAAATTCATACGCAGTGTACCAGAGACTCCCAGATACCAAACGACCCACCCCTTTCCCACCCCATATTAACCCACCACCTTTTTTTGGATGTTAGCATTGTTATAACTGTTATACAGATAGCAAAATATAGCAGCTAAACATTGTCAATGATTTACAGTATAGTTTACAATTTAGACGATACAGTTTTGATAATATTTACCGTGTCCTGTGCCCATTACTGTAAGGTAATGAAAAAACTTTCCCATGAACACTAAATACCCCATTAGATCTTAACTGTTCCTTCCTCCCCACCCCCCTGGAGCATATGACACTCCCCTGTCTTGACTCATGGAATGTCAAGATTCATAGTTACATGCCCTGAGTATTTGAAGCTGCCCTTCCTAATCCACCCACCCGCCAGTGCTGCACCACCAAACCCAGGAACACCACCACTCATCTGCCCCATCCCCCAACATGCAACCACTCTATCCCTTAACCATAGATTATGTCCATATGGGTGATGGCTCAAAGCCTGCTCTTCTCTTACTCTCCTTTGTTAACCTATCTTTCAGACAGTGGTTCTCAGAGACTGCTCACTTTCCTCAGTTCAGATCAGTGAGGTCATATACTGTTCATCCTTCAGTGCCTGGCTTGCTTCACTCAACATAAGGTCTGCAAGATTCATCCACGTTATTCCATATGTTAGCACTTTGTTCCTTCTTACAGCTGAGTAATATTCCATTGTATGTATGTACCACATTTTGCTTATCCATTCATCTATTGATGGGCACCGGGGCTTTCCGGTTCCATTGGTCAGTAGGTCTATCCTTGTGCCAATACCACAGAGTTTTGATCACTGTAGCTTTGTAGTATGTTTTAAAGTCAGGTAGTGTGATACCTCCAACTTCATTTTTCTTTTTCAATATGTCTTTGGCAATTCGGGGCATCTTGCCTCACCAAATATATTTTGTGGTTAGTTTTTCCAGTTCCTTAAAAAATACAGTGTTGGCTGTGCACGCGTGGAGTGAGAAGCTTGGAACATCTATCTGTGCGGATCTGCGGCGTGAACCGAACGGTGGAGTTTCGTGAGTTTTGAGGCTGCCGGTGGAGGTTGGCACAGGCGGCTGAGCCCCGCGGTTAGGGAAAAAAAAATAAAACGGCCATTTGGAGCCTCAGGCGGGGCGAAAATTTTATTTTCTGGGGATCAGGCTGTCTGGTGCCCCTTGAACCTTGTGTGAACAGAGCAAACAAGCTAATAAGCACCTGGTGAACCAGAGGGGGGATTTTGGTCGGGGAACGGAGTTGATTTCCTTAGCGACCCAGGGATAAGACCCGGGCCGCTGTGGAGCCAGGAGGAAGGGACACTTCCCAAAAAAGGGAGGGTTCTATTGGAAGACAGGGAAGGGTATTTTATATTTTTAGACATTGATCTGGTTGCCTGCACTGCCCCATAGCTTTGGGGAGCAGATAAGCCGACCTGAAGCAGCATCAGGATGAGAGCAGACGCGAATCTGCACTCAAACTGATTTACTGAGCAGCCCGGTGATGCTGGAGCTCAGCGCCAGAAGGGGTGGAATCTGCCATCTTTAGCACTCCTCACTGACTAACATCAGAGATTCAGCTAACCTGGGGAGTCTGGAAAGTGGGACGTGCTTGATTAATTTACACGGGCCCAGCTAGGGTCCCTTCCATAAGGGGGTTGGTCTAGAGGAGGAATTACTTTGGGTCCTGCATTTGGCTAAAAAAAAAAAAAAAA
>JAKSZT010054003.1:739166-768206 GCA_026826555.1 Tolypeutes matacus
GACATAATCTATGGTAAAGGGATAGAGTGTGGTTGCATGTTGGGGGAATGGGGCAGATGAGTGGTGGTGTTCCTGGGTTTGGTGGTGCAGCACTTGTGGGTGGGTGTATTAGGAAGGGCTGGTTCAAATCCCCAGGGCATGTAAATGTGAATCTTGACATTCCATGGGTTGGTAGAGGGGGGTATCACGGGCCCTGGGGGGCTGGGGAAGGGAACAGTTAAGATCTAATGGGTTGTTTGGTGGTCATGGGGAAGGTTTTTCATTACCTTACAGTAATGGACACAGAACATGGTAAATATCATGAAAATTATTAAACTGTATTATCTAAATTGTAAACTATACTGTAAATCACTGACAATGTTTAGTTGCTATATTTTGCTATCTGCATAACAGTTATAACAATGTTAACAACCAAAAAAAGGGGGGGGAGTTAATATGGGGTGGGGAAGGGGGGTGGTTTGGTATCTGGGAGTCTCCGGCACTCCGTTTGTGACTTTGCTGTGACCTAAAACTTCTTTGAAAATTAAATGAAAAATTGGGAGACAATGGGGATTGAGAGGAGGAAGGTGTCATGGCACACCAGACATCCGATAACACAAGGATAAAGGGAAGGAAAAAAGGGAAAAAAGAAAAGAGAAAGGAAAAAAAAAAGAATATATATATATTTTAAAGGCATTTCCTTTGCTTTTTTGCCTATTTTTTGAATGTCCCAATCCACTAATTATATTTTATTTTGTTTTTTTCTTTGTTTGATTATTTGTTTGTTTTCCTTCTCTCTCTTTTTTTTTTCCCCTGAGTTTCCTTATGTTTGTCTCTTGCATGTAAGCTTATCACACTTGTTTCTTTTTCCTAGTAAGTGTATTTGATTATTTTATGGACTAAATGTTCTTGGAGGATTTGGATCACAGAAGGGTTACAATGGGTACTGCGGGGGATTATTGGCGGGGGTGTCTGGGGGGGGGTTTCGTGGGGATTGGTTCATCCGAATATACATGAAAGATATTCAAAGGATCGGGGGATGGGGCATGGTCACAATGTGTTGATAAGCACACAATAAATGAGGGAATCTGAATTTCTAGTCTGGAGTGCTCTGACACAGTCTCCAAGGGAGCACCAATGGTCCTCTGAGTTTAGGGACAGTGCCTGTCAAAATAGGATGATCCACTGATGTGTTTTTTTTTTTATTGATGACTACCCTTGTGAGTCTTTGCTCTTGTAAATGAGACTTAGCCTGCAGTTGAGGGGTGCCTAAGGGTTACCACCTGAGAGCCTCCTTGTTGCTCAAATGTGGCCTCTCTCTAAGCCGAACTCAGCATATGATTGCATTACCTTCCCCCCAACGTGGGACATGACTCCCGGGGATAAGTCTCCCTGGCAACGAGGGATTAATACCAAGTGCCAACTGGCAACACAACTGGAAAAAGACCTTGAATAAAAGGGGGAAATGGTAAAGACAAATGAGTTCAAGTGGCTAAGAGACTTCAAAGAGATTCGGGAGGTCATCCCAGAGGTAACTCTTATGCACACCTCAGTAGGAGCTCATAGAAAATCTAAGTGCCTATCACCCCACTCAGTGGGGTTCCTGAGAGCTCTGGAGACACCCTGGTCCTATATAAGGGGGGATAGCCCCAGAGACTGATACCTTATCTGTGGGTTCTATTTTGGAATCTGTGCTCCTGAGAGTGACAGAATTAGACTCAAATAAGTCCTCCCTGCACATGGTTCACCAGTCCCTTCTATTCAAACCTATATGTGATGCTGGAGTTTTTAGATATACTTCCAGAGACTGGAGCCTCCAGCCTACCTATGTGCCAGGTGTGCATGAAATCTAGGTGGAGCTGCAACTCCTACCCTACAGCTCAATGGACTCATCCAAGGCACCTAGTGAGGAGACAACGATGGGCAATGGCCATCCCAGGGAATGGAGAGGGCCTGCATCTGCAGGCAGGATCATCCCACCCACCATATCCATGGGATATAAGCCCTCTCTCACTTGGAGTTGGAGTGGACATCACCATCCCAGTCCCCTCAGGATTGAGGGAAGAACTATGGAGTAGAGTGGACTTGATGGTATTCTCTTGTTCACATAAGGTGATTCTAGCAATGGAAGAAATTATAACAATGAGGTGGAGCCAGTGGCCACTTGACACTTTTGGGGTAGGGAGGGGATGAGCAGTTGAGATTCAGGGGCTTCTTTGGGAGTTGGAGGTTATCCTGAGTACTGTTGTGGCAACAGATGTAGGCCATTTTAAACCAGCACACACCACTCAGAACTGAGTGGGAGAGAGTGTGGTCTACAGTGTGAGCTGTGGTCTATGGTTGGTGGCAAAGCTCCAGGATGGGTAAGTTCATTGAGTGTGGTGGGCCACACTGTGGGAGATATTTGTGTGGGATGTGGTGGGAGGTTTGGGAGGTGGGCAACATGGGAATCCCAGTGGGTTCCGTGTAATATTTTGGGTAATCTAAGCACCTCTTAAAATATATGTATATATATATATATATATATATATAACATTTTTGTAAGCAAATAAACATATATGCATATATATTTATATATCATTTTGCTAATGTTTGTATGTATTGTGAGAATTTTGATTTTTACCCATAATAAAAAAAAAATGCAGTGTTGGCTTTTATTGGGATTATATTAAATCTGTAGATTATTTTGGGTAGGATAAATATCTTGATGATATTTAGTATTCCTATCCATGAACTTGGAATATTTTTCCATTTATTTAAGTCTTCTGTGGTTTCCTTAAACAGTGTTGTGTAGTTTTCTGTATATAAGTCCTTTACTTTTTTAGTTGAATTTATTCCTAGGTATTTGATTCTTTTAGTTACTAATGTAAATGGTATTTTTTCCTGATTTCCTCCTCAGTTTGCTCATTATTGGTGTATAGAAATGCTACTGATTTTTGAGCATTGATCTTTTATCCTGTAACATTACTGAACTCCTTTATAAGTTCTAGAAGCCTTGTTGTATATTTCTCCGGGCTTTCTATGTATAGGATCATGTCATCTGCAAATTAGGAAATTTTCACTTCTTGTTTTCCAATCTGGATGCCTTTTATGTCCTTTTCTTATCTCAGTGCTAGCGCAAGTACTTCTAAATCAATGTTAAATAGGAGTGGTGATAGTGAGCATCCTTGTCTAATTCCTGATCTCAGAGGGAATGTTTTTAGGATTTCACCGTTGAAAATGCTGCTAGCTTTGAGTTTTTCATATATACCCTTTATCATATTCAGAAAGTTTCCATCTATTCTTATCTTTTGCAGTGTTTTTATTAAGAATGAGTTCTGTATTTTGTCGAATGCTTTTTCTGCATCTATAGAGATGATCATGTGATTTTTTCTTTCATTCTGTTTATGTGGTGTATTACATTTATTGATTTTCTTATATTGAACCATCCTTGCATACCTGGGATGATACCGACTTGGTCATGGTGTATAATCCTTGTGATATGTTGTTGAATGAGATTAGCAAGTATTTTGTTGAGGTTTTTAGCATCTAGGTTCATTAGAGAGATTGGTCTATAATTTTACTTTCTTTTGGTATCTTTATTTGGTTTTGGTATTAGGGTAATGTTGGCATCATAGAATGAGTTAGGCAATATTCCTTCAACTTCTATTTTTTGGAAGAGCTTAAGTAGAATTGGTGTTAGCTCTTTTCAGAATGTTTGGTAGAATTCAGCTGTGAAGCCATCTGGTCCTGGGCTCTTCTTAGTTGGGAGGTTTTTGATGACTGAGTCTATCTCTTTACTTGTAATTCGACTGTTGAGTTCATCTATTTCTTCTTTCATCAATGTAGGCTGTTTGTGGGTTTCTAGAAACTTGTCCATTTCCTCTAAA
Organism: Tolypeutes matacus; assembly: GCA_026826555.1. Classification (NCBI taxonomy): domain Eukaryota; kingdom Metazoa; phylum Chordata; class Mammalia; order Cingulata; family Chlamyphoridae; genus Tolypeutes; species Tolypeutes matacus. The sequence continues at coordinate 743,015 of JAKSZT010054003.1, forward strand.
TTATCATTCTTGTTGGCATATAATTTTTCAAAGTATCCTCTTATATACTCTTTATTTCTGTGGGACCAGTAGTGATATCCCCTTGTTCATTCCTTATTTTATATATTTGCCTCTGTTCTCTTTTTTTCTATGTTAGTCTGGCTAAGGGTTTGTCAATTTTATTGATATTCTCGAAGAACCAGCTTTTGATTTTGTTTATTGTTTCCAGTGCTTTCTTATTCTCTATTTCATTTAGTTCTGCTCTAATCTTTGTTATTTCCTTCTTTCTACTTCCTTTAGGTTTGGTTGGTTGTTGTTTATCCAATTTTCTCCAAGTGTGCAGTTGGGTCTTCAATTTTAGCTCTTTCTTCTTTTTTAATATATGTATTTATGGCTATGAACTTCCCTCTCATAACTGCTTTTGCTCCATCCCATAGGTTTTGATACTAATAAGTAGCTGAAGTTGGTGCCCAACTGTCTCTTCCTCCCCTGTTTTTGGGAAGTGGAGCTTTCAATTCCAGCCATGGAACAGCTTCCTGGCAGCTTTTGCCTCCAGTGGAGGATGGGCACCGGCCTCCATGGTGTGGAGTGCTCTACTTAATGAATCTTCTCTGCAGATGGGCAGTTCCCTCCTTCCGCTCTTTCAAGGATGCTGCAGAATGCACTTCTGGTCTCTTGGAGCCCTTAAACAAATTCTTTAGTTAGCTCTGGGTGATTACTAACTGCCCTGTAGGAGGAGCTGATTCTAAGAGCACCTTACTCTCCCTCCACCTTTCTGGTTGTCTGGTTGCTATAAATTTTGAGTAGTATCTAGAGTTCTTTCAAAGTTGGTTCTGGATGTTAGCATGGGCGGGGCTGCAGAGGTAAGAGGAAGATGGCTTCAAGGCCAAGGTGGGTTGGAAGTGGAAAGTGGTTCAGATGCAGAGGACAGCATAACGTGGAGGCAACCATCAGGACAGATAAGAAGCCATTGAGCTAGGGGCTGTAAGAAGGAGGGAAAGCAACCAGGCACCATGAAAGTATGATGAGGCTGTACGAACTGGTGTGGAGCATGCTGCACATCTTGTTCTGCTTTCACCGCCATCTCACCTCCGGCTTCTGAGTTCGGTTTTGCACCTGGATCTGAATCTGGCAGCGCCTTCATTGCGGTCCTAGCACCACTGGCTTCAGGCTCCCCAAGGCTGCTGCCACCTGCAGGAAAGGCCGGCAATATCAGCATCTGCTTCTGGAGCCATGTCTGGCAGCTCCTCACCCCCGGCTATGCTGGGACTCTGGCGGCATTTCCCTGGAGAAGCTGCAAGTGCACAAGGGCCTGGTGATTACTGAGGAGGAGCAGGATCCCAGCTTCTCAAACACGCAAGCCTTGTGGTGTGGTGTATGGCCATGGCCATCTCTTACATTATCATCTACAACCACCAATATATTTTCAAAAGAAATATTTCCAGACTGATGGATGAAATTTTACAACAACTGCAGAACCATCTGGGCTTAGGTTATTCCAAATATTCACCAGAAGAAGGAAAAGCTGATATTATGAGAGCTGCACAGGATTTTGCCATTTCACATAGTTTCCTGATCCTGATTTGGTATTGAAGTTTTGTCCTTTGGACAGCACTTTAGGCTTTCTTCCCTGACACATCCCCGTGACTGACATTTTCTCTTTGCCGTCCCAACTAAATATCAGTTATGCGGACTTTTCTTTGCTCTTGGTCAATATGAACTCTGTGAACAGCATCTGGCAAAGTAGTGATCACTGTTGCTTAATTTGATTTCAGGATTTTGTAGGAAAGGACCCATATGACTCTGATGTTTACAAAGCACCCATGAAAACTGTACAGAATCTCATAATTTATAAACAAACACAGAAAAAAGTTTCATACTTGATAGTGAGAGTATGTTTGTTCATGCTTATGCACCCGCTTATAGGTGCATGTGTCTAGGAATTAACTTATAAATTGGGGGAGTATTGGAGAAGTAAATACATAGACCTGCACCTCAGGGCAAATTTCAGCAATGTTTTAGGAGTTGAAATTTCACATATAAAGTCTTCCATCCCAACCACTTTCCTGTTGTTATGGGGAGAAAAGGGCATGATTAGAGCTATTAGTTGTTTTGGAAGGAGTGTAATAATGTTTGTTCACTCTTTTCTAGTGACCAAACTTTCATTTTAAGAATTATATTGACCCTATTAAATGTAAACATTCTGAGTTTGAGGAATCTTCAAAGGAGTGGAGGCCTGAGTTGCTCATGTATTAAAAGTTTGCTCATCTTCAACAGAGGGAATGCATTCTTCAGATGTCTTCCCATTTTCATCTATTACTTCACTGTAGTCAAAGGATGTGCCATGAGAGTGTTGCTGTGACATTCATGCTCTGGATTGTTAAAACCACTTAAAAAATAATTCTTATTACATCAAAATGCATTATTTTAAAAATTAAATATTGAAATTAGCAGTCAAAAAAAGAGTCAAAGAGCTAAACTATAATGTAAAAAGTGAGAAATTTCCTAAAATGAGAAAGTTTTGATTCCCTTTTTTGTCTGGGAAAAATGTGCCAGATAGTACCCAAAGTTGGTTGAAAAACATATTTCATTAACTTTTTTTAATAAAAAGGAAAAAGGCATTTGAGCAAACATACCAGTGAGTTCTTTTCCATAAAAGTAACCTGCTCCCATTTTGGAATTACATTTTATGACTGTATTGATACCTATAAATTTTAATTAGTAAATACTGATGGTGACTTTAATAAAAGATCTTAAATAGGATTGTTGTTGTGTAAGGAGTAAAATATTGTGAAAAATATTTATAACAGAGAACAGTACAGGTACTATTACTATCTAAAATCAATAAATGATTTTTTGGTAAATAAATACTTTTTCCCTTTGAATCCTTGTATAAAAACCACTCTATGTATTTGATGGAATGTTTTAAGAAAACACTTTTATCAAAAAGCATACAGATGCAAGATGGCATTGGTTTAGGAGGACACTCACTGACTAGCTCTCTGAGGACTGCTGATTGGGGACAGGGTCTGGCCCAGGGGTCTGTGATGTGGGCACATGAAGAGAGAATCTTGGGGATATCTATTTGGAGACAGCTTGATGGCATGGACTGCTCGGTAGGGATTCATGAGTTTTAAGCCTGCCTGTGGTGGTTAATACAGATGGCTGAGCCTGACACTCAGGGAAAAAGGCTGGTTTGAGCCATCCCACCCCCAGCAATCCAGTGAGAGGGAGTATTCTCTGAGAATGGGAGGGATCTGGCAAAAGGTTGAGAGGGGTTTCCTTTCTGTGGATTTGGCTGTCTGGAATCCCTTGCAGCTTGGGGGAACAAAATAGCTGGATTGAATCAGCACCAGGAAGAGGGGAGGTGAAATCTGCTGAGGAAGTTGATTTACCTAGCTGACGAGGGATACACCCCAACATACGTGGGAACCTGGTGAGAGGGAGCATTCTCTGAGAGTGGGAGAGTTCTGAAAGAAGGTGGAGAGGGGTTTCCCTTCTGTGGATTTGGCTGCCTGTACACCCTCATAGTTTTGGGGAGTAGATATGCTGGCTTGAAGCAGCACCAGGCTGAGGGGAGAGATGAATCTGCTAAGGAAGTCTGATTTATCCAGAAGCCCGGGGACACAGAGGCTTGGCCCCAGAAGTGGTGGAGTCAGCCAACTTTATCATCCTGCACTGGCAAGCATCAGAGCTTCAGCGCCCCTGGGGAGGCCAGGAAGTGGGAAGTGCTTGATTAGTTTCCATGAGCCTAGTTAAGGTCCTCAGTGAATAGGGTGGTCTAGAAGAGGACTTCTTTTAGGTCCCTTATTTCACCAAAAAAAAAAAAAAAAAAAAAAGAAGAAGAAGAAGAAGAAGACAGTCACTTTTAAAAATAAAAAAATGAATTCCTTTTAATTTAATTTAATAGCTAAAATCTGCCTCTAAACCTGCAGATAGAACCTCTCAGGGCAATTGATTGATGAACACAAGCAGGCTGAGAGATTTCACAATGGCCCAAGAAGGAACACTGTTCTTCCTTAGCTGTTTTTGACTGCTTGCTTGTGTGGTTTTTTGGTTTTTCTCTGTTTATTTGTTGTCTCTTGCTTTTCTTTTCTCTTTCCCCCTCTCTTTTTTTAAATTAAGTGCTGCTAGCTTGTCTCTTCTTTGCTGTGCTTCTTCTTCAGTGATTTTCCATTCCCTGTCTATATTGATTTTGTTTCCCAAGCTATCTCTTCTCCTTCCTTCTTCTTTCTGCCTTCTGCTTTCTGTTGTGCTTCTTACACACCACATTTTTTCTTTAGTCCACAAGTTAAGGGTGCCAATTTCTATTCTATCTATTCTGTGTTCTTTTTTTAAAATTAATATTAACTTTTTCTTTTCAGCCCTTTCTTTACTCTTTATCTCCTTTTTCATCACTCTAGCCTTCTAAATCATTATATATATTCCTCTATTTTGTTTCACAGTCCATTGTAGGTACTCCACTTTTTTTCCTATCACTCTACACTGCCTACACGAGTTAAATATTCATTTCACTAAGTCTTATATGGCCCCTCTTTTAATTTTTATCAATATTACTATTATCCTTCTTCCTTTCCCACATCTTTCAATTCTGCTGGCCCTAATCTTTTGCCATCAAGGTAACATAGAAAGAAGCAAGGAAATAAAAAAAGAAGGAAAAAGTGTCAAAGAGAAAACTTAAGACACACACAGAACCACCAAGTAAATAAAACTCAGGAGCAGACAGAGAAGCTAATGAACCAAATAAACCTATCAAGATAAAATGATGACTAGAGCACAACAAAAAATTACAAACCACACTGAGAAACAGGAAGACATGGACCAGTCAAATGAACAAACTAAAAACCAGGAAGAGATGCAGAACATCAAAAATCTAATCAAAGGTTTCCAAACAAATATCATGGACCAACTTAATGATGTGAAGGAAGAGATTAAGAATATTAAGAAGACACTGGGAGAACATACTGAAGAAATTGTAAATATACATAAAAATATAGCAGATATGATGGTGATCTATGGCAAAATCCAAGAATAAAAAGGATGCTGGATTCACATAACAGCAGATTGGAACAGGCCGAAGAAAGAATTGTGATGTGGAAGACAATACGTCTGAAATCAAACAGATATTAGAACACATAGACAAAAATATGGAAAAAAATCAGCAAGGATTGAGGGATTTAACCAACAATACATAGCATACAGACATATGCATAATGGGCATCCCAGAAGGAGAAGAGAAGGGAAAGGGAACAGAAGGAGTGTTGAAGGAAATAATGGCTGAAAACTTCCCAACCCTATTGAGAGAGATGGATGTGCAGATCCAGGAAGCACAGCACACCCCAAACATTATAAATCCCAATAGGCCAACACCAAGACATATACTTGTCAAAATCTCCAATGACCAAAACAAAGAGAAAATACTCAAGGCAGCAAGAGAAAAGAGAACCATCACATACAAAGAAAGCACAATAAGAAAGCACAATCAGAAAGAAAGCTGATTTCTCATCTGAAACCATGGAGGCAAGAAGACAGTGGTATGACATAGTTAAATTACTAAAAGAAAAAAACTTCGAGCCATGAATTCTCTATCCATAAAAACTGGCATTCAAAAATGATGGAGAGTTCAAAATATTCACAGATAAGCAGAAATTAATAAAGTATGTCAATAGGAAACCTGGACTTCAAGAAATACTAAAGGAAGTTCTACAAGTTGAAAGGAAAAAACAAGGAGAGAGAGTTGGAGGAGAGTTTAAAAACAACTAAAAAGATAAAAACAGAAACAAAACAACATATGACATACATTAACCCAAAGAAAATATGGCTGAAGTAAGAAATTTGTTGCAAGAAATAACACTAAATGTTAATGGATTAAATTTACCACTCAAGAGACACAGATTGGCAGAATGGATAAGGAAGTATGATCCATCTATATGCTGTCTACAAGAAACCCACCTTCGACCCAGGGATTCAATGAGGCTGAAAGTGAATGGCTGGAAAACAATTTTACAACCTAACAATAGCCAAATAAGAGCAGGAGTAGCTATTCTAATATCATGCAAAATAGACTTTAAATGCAAACTATTGTAAGAGACAAATATGGACACTATATATTAGTAAAAGAGGTAATCTCTCAAGAAGAGAGAGCAATCATAAACAATTATGCACCTAATCGGGGTGCCTCAAAATACATGAGGCAAACTCTGGAAAACCTAAGTGGAAAAATAAATGTCTATACAATTATAGCAGGGGACTTTAATACACCATTATAATCATTAGACAGAACACCTAGACAGAGAAAAAATAAAGAATCAAGGACTCTGAGCAATACTTTAGAGGACCTGGACTAAATAGATATATACAGAACACTACACAAAAATACAACAGGATTGACATTCTTCTTGAGTGCACATGGGTCATACTCCAAGATAGAACACATGCTAGGCCACAGAACAGCTCTCAATGAATTCAGAAAGATTGAGATTATACAAAGTAATTTCTCTGACCACAATGGAATGAAATTGGAAATCACTAAGGGCCAGAGAAACAGGTTAGGCACAAAGATATGGAAGTTAAATAGTACACTCTTAGACAAACAGTGGGTCAAGGAGGAAATCTCAAAAGAAATCAGTAACTACCTTGAAACAAATGAAAATGACAACACAACATATCAAAACCTATGGGATGGAGCCAAAACTGTCCTGAGAGGGAAGTTCATAGCCTTAAATACATACATTTAAAAAGAAGAAAGAGCTAAAATTGAAGACTTAACTGCACAATTGGAGGAATTGGAAAAACAACAAACTAAACCTAAAGGAAGTAGAAAGGAGGAAATAACAAAGATTAGAGCAGAACTAAATGAAATAGGGAATAAGACAGCACTAGAAAAAATAAACAAAACCAAAAGCTGGTTCTTCAAGAAGATCAGTAAAATTGACAAACCTTAGCCAGACTCATTCTATGATGCCAACATTACCCTTATACCAAAGCCAAGCAAAGATACCACAAGAAAGGAAAATTACAGACCAATCTCTCTAATGAACCTAAATGCTAAAATCCTCAACAAAATAGTTCCTAATCACATTCAACAACATATCAAAAGAATTATACACCATGACCAAGTGGGTTTAATTCCAGGTACGCAAGGATGGTTCAACATGAGAAAATCTATCAATGTAATACACCACATAAACAATTGTTAGAAAAAAATCACATGGACATCTCTATAGATGCAGAAACAGCATTAGAAAAATACAGCACTCTTTTCTGATTAAAGCACTGTAAAACATAGGAATAAAAGGAATCTTTCTTAACATAATAAAGTGTATAGAAGAAAAACCCAAGCTAACATCATCTTCGATGGTGAAATACTAATAGCCTTCCCTCTGAGATCAGGAATCAGAAAAGGATGCCAACTATCACCACTCCTATTTAACATCATCTTCGAATTACTTGCTCGAGCACTGAAGCAAGGAAAAGAAATAAAATGTATCAAAATTGGGAAAGAAGTAACTATTTCACTTTCTGAAGATCCTATTCATAGAAAGACCTGAGAAATCTACAACAAAGCTTCTAGAACTTACAAAGGAGTTCAGTAAGTCATGGGTTATAAAATCAATGCTCAAAAATCAGTAGCATTTCTGTACACCCATAATAAGCAAACTGAGGAGGAAATTAAAAAAATACCATTTACAATAGTAACAAAAAGAATCAAATACCTAGGAATAAATTTAAAGATGTGAAGGACTTATATGCAGAAAAGTATACAACACTGTTAAAGGAAATTAAAGAAGACTTAAATAAATAGAAGAAGATTCCCTGTTCATGTATAGATAGGATAAACTTCATCAAGATGTCTATCCTACCTCAAGTAATCTTCAGATTTAATACAATCCCAATAAAAATCAACATGTCTTTTTTAATGAATTGGAAAAACTAAGTACAATTTTATTTGGAAGGGTAAGAGGCCCTGAATTACCAAAGAAATATTGAAAAAGAAAAATTAAGTTGGAGGTATCACACTACCTGATTTTGAAACATGCTACAAAGCTACTATGGTCAAAACTACATGGTATTGGCACAAGGATAGACATACTGACCAATGGAACTGATTTGAGAGTTCTAATATAGATCCTCACATATACAGTCATCTGATATTTGACAAGGCCACCAAGCCCACTCAGTTGGGAGAGAAAGGCCTCTTTAACAAGTGGTTCTTGGAGAACTGGATATCCATATCCAAAAGAATGAGAGAGGAATGCCATCTCACACCTTATACAAAATCAACTCAAGTTGGATAAAAGATCTAAATATAAGAGCCAAGACCATAAAGACCTTGGAAGATAATGTAGGGAAGCATCTACAGGACCTTGTAATAGGAAATGGTTTCATGAACTTCCCACCCAAAGCATGAACAGCAAAAGGAAAAATAGATTAAACTATCTCCTCAAAATTAAAAACTTTTGCACCTCAAAGGACCTTATCAAGGAAATAAAAAGTTTGTCTACCCAATGGGATAAAATATTTGGCAATCATTTATCTGATAGGAGCCTAATATCCTGCATATATAAAGAAATCCAATCCCTTGAAAATAAAAGGACAGACAACCTATATTAAAAATGGGCACGCGACTTGAAAAGACACTTCTCCAAGGAAGAAATACAGATGGCTGAAAGCACATGAAAAGATGCTCAACATCGCTGGCTATTAGGAAAATGCAAATCAAAATTACAAAGATCTACCATCTATACCCATTAGAATGGTGGTTATTAAAAAAACAGCAGACTATAAGTGTTGGAGTGGATGTGGAGGAATAGAAACGCTCCTCCACTGCTGGTGGGGTTGTGGAATTGTCCAGCCACTGTGGAGGACAGTATGGTGGTTCCTCAAATAACTAGCTATAGATTTTCCTTTTGATCCAGTGATTCCACTACTGGGTATATACCAAGAAGAATTGAAAGCAAAGACACAAACAGATATATGCACACCAATTGTCATAGTGGCATTGTTCACTATTGCCAAATTTAGAATTAACCCAGGTGCCCATCAAAAGATGAATTGATAAACAAAATGTGGTTCATACATACAATGGAATATTATTCAGCTGTAAGAAGGAATAAAGTGGTAACACATGGGATAACAGAGATGAATCTTGAGAAACTTATGTTGAGTGAAGCAAGCCAGGCATTGAAGGATGAACAGTACATGACCTCACTGATATCATTTAAGGAAATTGAGCAGTCTCAGAGAGCTATTGTTTGAAAGATTGGTTTACAAGAAAGAGAAGAGAAAGTTGTTAGCCATCTCTCATAGGGACATAATCTATGGTAAAGTGATAGAGTGTAGTTGTGTATTGAAACGATAGGACAGGAAGGTAGTGATATTATTGGGTTTGGTGGTGCAGGGTTGACAGGTGTGTAGATTGGGAAGGGTGGGTTAGAATATCCAGGATACTGGGGGAGGGTTGGAAGAGGGAACACCTGGAGGGAACATCAGGTGAATACTTGAGATTTGCCAGTTTTGGTTGAAAGTGCGGATGTGTGAATACTCTTATAGCAATATGACAAGAAAGGGTTACTGGTTTAGGGTGTTGTTAGGGGGGTAATTCGTGACAGAGTGTACCTGGAGCAGGTTTCTAGGGAATGTTTGAGTGTTCATTCTGTCACAATGTGTTGTATCAGTGGTGGAGACCCACATAATGAGCATGAAGGTGTTGGAATCCCATCTTTGGTAGGACCAATTCATTCAGAAATAAACAGGCCAGTGTCTCTCAAGAGCAAGGGTGGTTCCTAATAGGGGAGGACAAACCAGTGTGTGAAGATCTCTTGTTGCATGTATCTATGAACCTTGTCATCCAATGAGTCAAGCCAGGGGTTCATCATGGGCCCCAGGGTATGGGTAGGGAGAAACAGAATATACGAAACAGAGGGTATTTAGTAATCCGTGGAAATGTTCTTCATTATCTTACAGTGATGGACAAAGTACATGGTAAATATCATCAAAATTTATAAAAGTGTATGGTCTAAAATGTAAACCATATTATAAACCATTGACAATGTTTAGTAGCTATGTTTCACTATTTGTATATCAGTTATAACAATACTGCCATCCACATTTTAAAAGGTATTAATATGAGGTGAGGAAAGGGTGAGGAGGTTGGGTATATGAGAGACTCTAGTATTCTGTGTGTGACTTTGCTGTGATCTAAAACTTCTTTGAAAACAAAATGAAAAATAGTGGACACTGGGGAATGAGAGGGGGAAGGTGTCAAGGTACAGACTGGACACCAGATATTGCAGTGATAAAAGGCAAAATGTTAAAAAAAAATTAATTTTTAAATTTTTTATATTTTTCATTTTTAAAAATATCCCAATGTTTTAATTTTATTTTATTTTTAGTTGTTTTTTTTTTCATGTACTTTATCTCTTACAATCAAACTTGTCATTATTATTACATTTTTCCTATTAATTTTATTTGGCTATTGTATTGACTTCATCTTTAAAGAAGCTTTGTATCACAACTGGGTTACAACTAAGGTAGGAGAGGATCGTTGGTGAGGGATGTCAGGGATGGGGTATGCATGGGAGGAAGCTCAAATGCACATACATAGAAGGAATATAAAATTTTTCAAATGTTCATGGGGCGTTGTCACAGCAGGGGAAGAATCACTCAATAAATGAGAGAATAATGAATTCCCATCCTGGGGAGCTCTGCCACATTCTCTAAGGGAGTAGCAACAGTTCCCCAAGTGCAGAGGCAGTGTCTGGCAAAGGAGAATGATCCCCTGATGGGCCCTTGTTATTGATGACTAGCCTTATGAGTCTTGAAATTGAAACATAGCCTATTGTTATGGTGTTTCTAAGGGTTGCCTCCTGAGAACCTCCTTGTTGCTCAAATGTGGCCTCTCTCTAAGTCAAACTAAGCATATGAATGCATTACCTTCCTCACAGTGTGGGACATGAATCCCGGAGTTGAGCCTCCCTGGCACCAAGGGATTATTATGAAGTGCCAACTGGCAATGTGACTGGAAAAAGACCTCAAATAAAAGGGGGAAAATGTAAAGACAAATGAGTTCATATGGCTAAGAGACTTCAAAGTGAGTCCAGAGGTGATTCCATAGGTAATGCTTATGCACAACTCTGTAGGACCTCATAGACTTCCAAAATGGATATCATCCCAAATAGAGGGACTCCTGAGGGCTCTGGAGACACCCAGGTACTTTGTCAGTGTGGATAACTCCAGAGTTTGGTGCATTGTCAGCGATCCTTACTTTGGAATCTGTGCTCCTGAGAGTAAGAGAGTTGGACTGAAATATTTCTTCCCTGCACATGGTTCATCTGTCCCTTCTATTCAAAACTATATGTGGTGCTGGAGTTTGTAGTTGTACTTCCAGAGACTGAAGTCTTTGGGCTGTCCATGTGCCAGCTGGGCCCAGTATCACAGCGGAGCTGCAACTCCTACTCTACAGCTGAATGGACTCACCCAGGACACCTGTGGGGAGATGATGATGGACAACAGCCATCCCAGGGAATGGAGAGAGTCTGCAACTGCAGGCAGGATAATCACATCCATCTAATCCATGTGATAGAAGCACCTTCTCAATTGGAGATTGATTGGACATCACCATCCCAGACTCCTCAGTATTGGGGGAAGAGCTATGGACTAGAGTGGACTTACTGTTATTCTATTATAGACATACTGTGATTCAAGAAATGGAAGAAATTACAACATTAATGTGAAGCCAGTGGCCACTGGAGGTTCTGAGGACAGGGAGAGGGAAAAGCAGTTGTAATATAGGGGCTTTTTTGGAACTTGAGAATTGTCCTGAGTGACATTGCAATGACAGATATAGGCCATTTTATATCATTATATAACATGCAGAACTGTGTGGGAGAGAGTGTGGTCTACAATGTGAACTATGGTCCATGCTTAATAGCAAAGCCCCGGGATGTGTTTATTCATTGCAGGTGATGTGCCACACTAATGAAGGATGTTTATGTGGGAGGCTGTGGGAGGTGTGGAAGGTGTGGCATATAGGAATCCCTATATTTTTTGTGTAACATTTATGTAATCTAAGTATTACATTAAAAAAAATAAAAAAAAGCCTAACTAGCATATGTGCTTTATTCACTGCAATGAAATCATATTGACTTCCAAACAATGTTAAAAAAATTATACACATAATGAACTGTGAAAACATCTTTTGAATAATATCAAGTAGTAACTAAAATACATGCCTTATTCACTGCTTTATATTAATGTTTATTTACAAACACTTTTTAAATGCAAGATTCACAGAATGACCTGTGAAAAAAACTATATTGTTTAGTTTGCAAAACTACATACATGTTTTTATTCACTGCTATGTACTGATATTAGCTTACAAACAATATGAAAACACAGGATTAACATAGTGATCTGTGAAAACACTGTCATGATTGGTTTTCAAAACTAATTAATATACATGCTTTATTCACTGCTACATACAGATATTGACCTACAAATAAGTTAGAATGCAGAATTGACAAAGTGAACTCTTGTAAACAATATCTTGATTATCTTTGAAAACTAATGAAATACTTGACTTATTCACTGCTATGCAGTGATATTGACTTATACCCTTTGTAAAACACAGGATTCCTATAATGAATTGTGACAACATTGTCATGGTTGCTTTCAAATACTAACAAAAAGATTTGCTTTATTCACTGCTTTGTACTGATATTTGCTTATAGTATTAAAACGCAGGATTCACATGGTGAATTGTGATATCACTATCTTGATTAGTTTCAAATTCTAACTGAATTATATGCTTTATTCCCTGCAATGTACTGAAATTGACTATGAACAATGTTAAAACACAAGAGTTATATAGTGAACAGGGAAATTGCTATTTTGATTATTTTTAAATACTAATTGCAAGACATATTTAATCCCGGCTGTATATTGATATTCCCTTACAATGTTAGAACACATGATTAACACAGTGAAATGGGAAAACAATATGCTGAATATTTTCTTTTTTTAATAATTAAAAAAAATTTTTAAAGATATTTGATTACATGTATGTTACACAAAAAATAAGGATTCGCATATGCCCCACTCCCCACACCTTCCACACCCAAACACATAAACATCCTTCATTAGTGTCCTGGGGCTTTGCCACTGAGCATGGACCATACTTCACATTGTAGTCTACACTCTCTCCCACACAGTTCTGCATGTTATGTGACAATATAAAATGACCTATATCTGTCATTGCAATGTCACTCAGGATGATTCCCAAGTCTGGAAAAAGCTCCCATATTCCAATTGTTTTTCCCTCTCCCTGCCCTCAGAGCTTCCAGTGATCACTACCTTCACATCAATGTTGCAATTTCTTCCAATGCTAGAATCACAATATTTCTATAGTAGAATACCAGTAAGTACACTCTAGTTCATAGTTCATTCCCCAATCCTGAGGATTCTGGGATGGTGATGTCCACTCCACCTCTAATTGAGAGGGAACTTATATCCTATGGGAAGATGGATAGGACCATCTTTCTTGCAGTTACAGACACTCTCTGTTCCTTGGGATGGTCATTGTCCATCATCATCTCTTTGTTAGTTGTCCTGGGTGAGTCTCTTACTGTAGCTGTAGACTAAGAGTTGCAACTCCACTGAGGTTCTGGACCCATCTGGTACATGGACAGACCAAAGGCCCATGTCTCTTGGATGTACAACTACAAATTTCAGCACCAAGTATAGGTTGAAATAGAAGGGACAGATGAGTCATGTGTAGGGATGCCATAATTGATTCTAACTCTGTCACTTTCAGGAGCACAAACTCCAAAGTAGGGCTCCCTGGCAAGGCATAAAACTCTGAAGCTATCAGCATGACCATAGGACCTGGTTGTCTCCGGAGTCCTCATGTGCCCCACTATTTGGGGTAGTATCCACTTTGGCAGTCTATGAGATCCTGATGAGGTGTGCATAAGTGTTACCTCTGGGATGACCTCCTGACTCACTTTGAAGGATCTTAGCCATATAAACTCACCTGTTTTTACCTTTCCCCCATTTATTTGAGGTGCAACTCCTTCCCACTCATTAGGTGAGTTTCCACCTACTGATACAACACATTAGGACAAAATAATCACTCATACATTCCCTAGAAGCCTACTCCAGGTGCACTCTGTCCTGAATGCCCCCCACCCAACACCCTAAACCAGTAACCCTTCCTTGTCATATTGCCATAAGAGCATTCCCAACATTGTACTTTCAACCACATACCCACAAATCCCCAGCGTTCACCATACCTATGTACATTTATGTACTGATATTGAAATACAAACATTGTTAAAACACCGGATTCATCTATTGAACTGTGAAAATACCCTTTCTAGATGCTTTCTTTTCAAAAGAGTCCCTCCTCCATCCTCCATGTCCTCTGACCCTAAGCAATTTGAGGATGGGCATGTTCAGTTGGCACCCACTGTGGATCACTCCAGTGGAGGAAGGGAGATCACACTCTCTAAGACAATTGTCAGGCACCACCCAGCAGTTACATTTCTGTGGGACCAAAATGTTGAGGGCTAGCATGTTCCTGCTTTTTCAGCCTCTGCTGCCAGTAGCCATGTTGGATCCCATGACTGGAAGGCCATATTTGAATATATCTCAATAAAATTAGTTGATAAATATTTTGGAAAGAATAGCCAGAAGAGCAGCTATGAACAGCAGGACAAATAGAGAGATTGAGGGTGAAGGAATATCCTTGTTTGTTTGATTGTCTGTTTTACTTTATTATTATTACTATTGAATAATGAAAGTTAAATCATGATTGAAAGGCAGAATGCACAACTCTGTGAATATAACAAATACCATTGATTGTACACTTTGGATAAATTGCATGCTTTATTAACATGTATCAATGAAATATATTTGTTTAAAAAAATAGGGTAGTTTGAATGGAAAAATACACCAAGTGTGAAATATAGTTAGTAATATTTTGACCATGCTTTTGCCTACTTTTTAACAAATAGAACACAATACTATGTCTTGGTGGGAGGGTGATGTATGGGACCCTTGTATGGTGTTATGCCTCTTTGTCTTTTAAGTTCACAACCTTTACTATATATTTAATATTTATGTATGTTCATGTATGAATGATATCCTTCAATAAGAAAATATTAAATGAGAGTTGGTGGTGAGAATTATACATGAAGATTTTGTATTTAATTATTTCTCTAGTCAAGCTTTCCGTTTGTTGCTCTTCAAAGATGGAGGCTGTGATCATGGGTGCATAGAGATGTAGAGCTGTACTCTCTGACTGGATGATTCAGCCCTTGGATTTTATGAAACTTCCCCATCACCCACCTGACATCTGGCATATAGTTGAGTACATTTATATCTCTTTGTTTAACCTACAAATGGCTTTTCTCTATTGGGTTTCCACATGCCATAGGAGAGAGTTTGAGAGTAGGGAACTCTTGGGCCTCTGTGCTTGAGAGTATATGTGAGTATTTCTCTCTGCTCCTTACTTTCTTTGTAAGAATAACTTTCATTTTATTTCAAGCGACTTATAAAGAAGTAGAATATGACACAACAGCATTTATTTATATATGGGTAACTGCATCAGAATCACTCTGTACATAAAAACAACCCAAAGGATATGGAGACAAATCAGAAATGCTTTTATTGAAAGAAAAGCTAGAGCTTGCTTGAAAAGCTAGAAAGAAAGAAAAGCTAGAGCTTGCTTGAAAGAAAAGCTAGAGCTTGCTTTCTTGATTTTAGGAATCAAGAAAAGATTCCTAAAATAATTCATAAAGGTCCCCTCTTAATTATCAAATCAGAAGTGGGATTATTTAAAAATTGAGGAATCAGAGAAAAACATTTGGAACTTTCTTATCAATATTTACTAAGTTAGTGAGGTTAACATTATTTAGTTAAAATTTAAAAAGACAAATTTTTCCAAAAATTTTGTACAAAATGCATTCATTACTAAATGAAATCATTGGGGCCTCTTGTTTTTAAAGACTGGACTTTTAAAAAGGGCTAAATTCATTCATTTTTAATGAACATTTATTTTATATTTTGAGCAATGCTGTCAATCTTAGCTAATAATGTATATAAAAATGATAATAGATATATAACTCTTATTTTAAAATTTGTATTTTACCAGGTATTTAAATTTTCTTTTCTATTTTAAATACACCAAATATGTGCATGAGAGAATATCATCAAAATCCTACTACTAACTAGAGCCTATATTTGCCATTTGGTGTATTTCCCCCCAACCCACCCCATTATTATTTTTGTGTTTATATTTTTATGACAGAAGTTGTGAACTAACAAAACAATCATCCACTCAGTCAGCATTCCCATACAACAGTCTTCCCTCATCACACCACACTGTAGTGGAACATTTGTTACAGATTATGCGATAATATCTTCAAGCTCTTACCATTAACCATGGTCCATATCATACATTTGGCACACTTATTCCACACTCCCACATTATAAACATGTCACAGTTGTGTGTATTTTGTGTGTGTCTATTTGGACTGCTGATGTGTTTTCATTTCCCCCCATAATCATGAGTTGACTAGTGGTTTATTCATTTTACTTCTATATTTGAACCACCACCACACCCTCACTACAAATAAAATTATAACTTAATTACTTTGTTCTAGGATGCACTTATTTTCTGTCATTCCTATCTGCCCTTTCAACATTGCCTTCTTTCTAGATGCTTTCTTTTAAAAAGATTCCCTGCTCTATGTCCCCTGACCCCAAGTAATTTGGCAGCAGATGTTTAAGGCCATATTCACTGGGAATACCTGCAGTGGAGGGAGAGCATACTCTCTAAGCCAGTTGTCATGCACCACCCAGTGGCTTCATTTCTGTGTCCCTATAAATTGGAGGTGTAACATGACCCTGTCTGCCATCCTCCACTGCTGGGAGCCATTTTGGAACCCAGGGTCTAAAGGTCAATTTCAAGTTCCTTAAAAAGGTAATCCATTCCACTAAGTTTGGATATATCTGATATCTAGTGGCTTTTGATTAGATTGTCTCATCACTGAATTGTCAATATTTTCTCATTTTTGTTGCCATTTCTTCCTCAATCTTGTCTTACTGAGCTCTGAGGGTCTCTGTTTTGAAATATTAGGGTCATCCTAATGATCTTGTTGTTTGTGGTAATTTATGTCAATAAGATTTGAGGATTTCCCAAATAGGAATGTGATTATCTGGAAAGAATTATGGCCTCAATGGAAATTGAGTAACTAAACAAATAATTTATTTCATTTTTAGAGATTAAGTCCAATGTCAGAGGTGAAATATAAAAGTTAGAATTTTGTTATAATTAATTTCTATTATATTAGAATTAGTATTTTCATTTATAAATGTTTGTTAACATACAATCTTTTTCTTATAATGAATTATATTAAATCTAACCTGAACCTACAATCTCTTTTACAATTTACCATTTCTATTTTCTATTTTAATTTACAAATTTACAATAAAGATCTTTTGAAAAGCTAAAAAAAAAAAGTCATTGATTATACACTTTGACTAGATGATATGATATGTGAACATACGTAAGTAAAACTGCTTGATAAACAAATAAATATTTGTGCAAAAATAACCAGAATAACATCTATGGATAGCAGGGGAAATAGAGAGACTGAGAGGGGATGAATATCCTTGTTTGTCTGTTTTTTCTTTACTATTATTACTATTAAAATAATTAAAAGGTTGAATAATGGTTGAAGTGCTGAATGCATATCTCTGTGAATATGCAAACACCATTGATGTACACTTTGGATAAATTGCATGCTTTATTAATATGTATCAAAAAATAGAATGTTTAAAAAAATGGGGTGGCTTAATGGAAAAATACACTTAATGTGAGATATTGATTATAGTTAGTAATATTTTGACCATGCTCTTGCCTAGTTCATAAGAAATGGATCACAACAATGTAAGGTGTTGGTGGAGATGTGATGTATGGGACCCCTGTATAATGTTATACCTGTTTATTTTGTAAGTTCACATCTTTTACTATACAATTCATGTTTTTGTATGTTCATGTATGAATGATATCCTTCAATAAAAGATATTAAATGAATACACATAGGTTTTGGATTTATTAATTTCTCTAATCAGGTCTTCCTTTTGTTGCTCTTCAAAGATGGAGTCTGTGATCGTGGGTGCTTAGAAATGGATGGCTGTAATCTGACTGAAGGATCAGCTCCTGATTTTTATGAATCTACCCTGTCATGTGCCTGACATCTGGTACATAGTCAAGTTGGTCTATATCTCCTTGGTTAGTCTACAAATGGCTTTTCCCTGTTGGGTTTGGGCAGGGGCTTCTGCATGCCAGAAGAGAGAGTTTGAGGCTGGGGTGCAGTTAAGCCTCTTTCTTGTGTGTGTGTATGTGTGAGTGTGTCTCTGTGTTTGCCCCTTATTTTCTTTGTAAAAAATACCTTTCATTTTATTTCTAATACTTTCTAAAGAAATGGAATATGACACAACAACATTTATTTATATATGGGTAACTGCATCAGAGTCCCTTTATACATGAGAACAACTCAATGGAAATGGAGACAAATCAAAAGTGCTTTCCTTGCAACAAGAGCTAGAGCTTGCTATCAATTGAGTAAAGATTCCTAAAATAATTCATAAAGATCTCTTGTAAATTATCAAATCAGAAGTGGGATTATTAAAAAATTAAGGAACCAGAGAGAAGCATTTGGAACTTTCTTATCATTTTTCTCGCAGTTAGTGTAGGTAATATTATTTATTTAACTAAAAAAAAAGACAAACTTGTCTAAAAATTTTGTACAAAATGCATTCACTACTAAATGAAATAATTGGAGACTCTTGTTTTTAAAAACTGTTCTTTAAAAAGAGCTAAAAACTTTGATTTTCTAGTAGTGTTTATTTTATGTTTTGAGCAGTGCTGTCATTCTTAGCTCATTATTTATATGAAAACGATAATAGATATTAACTCTTATTTTAAAAGTTTGTATATTACCACATATTTTAAAGATTGTTTTTCTATTTTAAATACACCAAATACATGCATGATAGAATATCATCAAAATCTTACTGCTAACTAGAGTCCATATCTTCCATTTGGTGTATTTCCCCCAACCCACTCCATTTTTTTTTTTTTAGGTCTTTTCCCTAAATTAAAAAATGTGAGTTCATTATTATTTTTTTGAATCCATTACAAATAAGATTATCACAGAATTGTTTCTATATACAAACATATGTACATAACAAGAAATAAAATTTCTTTCACATAGTTTGTTTAACTCTTATGGGTATTGTCACTGTGTAAACCACTCCATTATTTTTGTCAATAAATTTTCATACAGAAGATGTGAATAACAGAACAATCATGCACTTGGTCATAATTTCCATACAACAATCCTCCTTCATCACACCACATCATGGTGGAACATTTGTTACAGATTATGGGTTAATATCATCAGAGTATTACCACTAACCATGGTCCATACCACACACTTGGCACACTTTTTCCATACTCCCCCATTATCAACATGTCATGGTCATTGTGTGTATTTTCTGGTTTTGACCACAGCTGTGCTTTCATTCCACCCCCCCCATAATTGTGAGTTTACTTAGTGATTTATTCATTTTACATCTATATTTGAACCACCACCACATCCCCACTACAAAACAGAATTAGAATTTAATTACTTTGTTCTAAGATGCTCTTATTTTCTCTGTCATTCTTGTCTGCCCTTTCAGCATTGCCT
Source organism: Tolypeutes matacus (assembly GCA_026826555.1). NCBI lineage: Eukaryota > Metazoa > Chordata > Mammalia > Cingulata > Chlamyphoridae > Tolypeutes > Tolypeutes matacus. The sequence continues at coordinate 762,754 of JAKSZT010054003.1, forward strand.
TCTTTCTATACACTTTCTTTTCAAAAGAGTCCCTCCTCCATGTCCCCTAGTTCCAAGTAATTTGGGGGCAGGTGTGGTAGGGTCGTGTTTACTTGGGATCCCAGTGGTGGAGGAAGGGCACACACAGTCTCTAAGCCTATTGCCAGCCACTACCCAGCAGCTGCTTTTCTGTGAGCCCACAAAGTTGAGGTGTACTTGATCCTGCCTTGCCAGCATCCACTGCTGGGAGCCGTTTTGGAACCCAGGGCCTGAAGGCCAATTTCCAGTTCCTTGAACAGTTCATCTATTTTGATAAACTTCAATGTTGGGTGGCTTTTCAAAAGATTGTCTCATAATTGAGTTGTCAATACTATCTCATTTTTTGTTGTCATTTCTTCCTTAACCCTTGGTTTATTTAGTTTTGAGGGGCTGTGTTTTGAAATATTGGGGTCTTCTTAGTGATCTTGTTATATATGGTAATTTATGCCAATAAGATGTCAGAAATTCCCATACAAGAATTTGAATACCCCAAAAGAATTAATGCCTAAATGGAAATTGATAACTAAACCAATAATTTATTTCATTCTTAGAGATTATTATGTCAACTATTTAGAGCTGGAATATAATTATTAAAATTTTGTTATAATTAAGTTCTATTATATTAGAATTATCATTTACATTTATAATTGTTTGTTACCATACTATCTATCTTTACTATAATGTGTTATATTAAATCTAACCCGACTTTACACTCTCTTTTACAATTTAACATTTCTACTTCCTATTTCATTTTACATATTTACAATAAAGTGTTACATCCAGTTCAATGAGGTTCAGAGACAGACCAAAGTTCAGGTGGAGCAATTTATTAGCTTGCCAGCATGGTGGGGGTCTGAAGTGAGATTTCATCTCACCTGACTGACTCGGGTTTGTTCCTACATAGCCTGAGAGTGGGGTACTAGCAAGAACAGCAAAATTTGGGGTTAAGGTAATTAACTGACACTTCTCATGTGTAGGAAGTTGTCAATGTGTGTTTTAGTCTGTGTATTGTTTTTTGGATGAACTCAGAAGATTCTGAAGAGATAAGGGACAAAGATTAATAGACCAAAAACTGTGATGATAAAGGGAAAAAAGGGCATGAAGAAATACATCATCCAGAATGCCCTACACCATGCAGAATTAGAATTTTTTAAGTTTTGGTTTATTTTTAAAATTTCTTTGATGACTGAATTTGTCCCAAACAATTTATGTAGAAACAACAGTCTTCTCCCAAAAAGACACATGTGCCACCTTGGGCAGTGTTAGAGTATCAAGTGCATTTCTATTCTGTAGGACTAATTTGGCCAGGGACTTTGTTGCATATCAAGTGCCTTTAACACTGTGGTTATTTCTTCTGAGTTTGGTGAGGGTTGTGGCTAGCTGTGAATATTGATGTTGAGAGAGACCTAATGAGGTAGCTCCTGCAGCAGTTCCAAGGAGCCCAAGAGTGATTTATGGGGAAGTGTATTGAATGTTTAGATTTTGAGATGAGGGGTCATAGAAGGGAGGTAGGGGTGGCTGAGATATTGGTATATCCCATCCAGAGGACAGTGCAGACAAACATGCAGGTGCCCTGCTACTCAGTGGGGAGAAAATGGTATAAAGAGTTTCCACAGAGAAATGACAGTCCAGATTGATTTCCAGGGGCCATGTAGAAGGATAAAATCCAGTTACTATTTATACATCATGTTATTTCAATGCTAGTGACCATTTTTGTGGGATATAGATAGGGCCATAGTTGGGTTCAGGGCTGGGTTTGGTGTTGATGCATTGTGGAAGGCCCAAAGATATTTCTGGTGGGATCCCAAAGCATGGGGAAGGTGGTGTTTAAGGGTAGACAGTTGTCATGTCAGTTGGTGGGTGAATGGAGATGTTAGGAAAGACTTCCACCCAGCCTGAAAAGGTATCAATGGAGACTAACAAATGTCTTACTCATTTTACTGGGTGCATGTGGGTGAAATCTATCTGCCAATCTCACTTGAGTATTTGTCAATGTGCTTGATGAGAAGGGCTCTGGGGTTTGGGGGTGATCTTTGGGGATAGGTTGTTTGGCAAATGTGTCAGGATGGTGAAGTTTCTGACAGAATTTTGTGAAGATTGGGGAGAGTAATGCAGTGGGAGAGCAGCTGAGTTAGTGGTTTAGAGCTGACGTTGAAGTGGTTGTGTAGGGAAGTAAGGTTATTTACTTTTTCTTGTTTTGGAGGTATTATCTTATCATCCTTAAAAATCCATCCATTATTGACCTTTGCCCTGGCCTACAGTAAAGAGTGTGTTTCTTCCAGAGAGTAGGTTGTGGGGCTAGGTGGCAATGCTAGTAACATTGATAAGACATGTTTCTGGTTTTGGTGGTTTGTAGTTTTGCTTCCTTATCTGCTATATTATTTCCCTGTGTGATTGGGTTTTTCTGTTTTTGGTGCCCTTTGCAGTGAAAGATTGCTGTGTGCTGTGGCAGGCTGGCAGCCTGAAGGAATTTCAGAATCAGGTAGCAATTGATGATGGAGGAACCATTAGTGTTAAGGTTTTCTCTTTCTCTCCACAGAGGAGCATGTGAATGTATGATATGAAAATGCATATTTAGAGTGGGTGTATATATTGACTATGAGATCTTGGGCTATAGTTAGGGCTCCAGTGAGGGCTATGAGTTCTGCTTGCTTTGAGGTTGTGTCTGGTATTAATGGGCCTGATTCTAAGACTCAGTTTAGGGTTACTATTGCATATCCTGACTGTATGGAGTTGCTGAATTTGGTGGAGCTGCCATCGATGAACCAGTTTGGAACTGGTTCTGGCAAAGGAAGATCCAAGATTTTGGCAAATGGGTTGATGAACTTATCAAGTATTTCTGAGAAGTCATGTTCTGGAGCTTTTTCATTCATGTTAATATTAGGTATGGGGAGTAGGGTAGGTAAAGGAATGGGCACTGGTGAAGTGTAACATTTGGGTTTTGGAGAAGGTTGGTGTGTATGGCTTGTAAGCAGGTATTATATGGGATTGAAATGACTTGGTGGGACAGGAGGGAAGATAGAGAGTGTGCATATACTTGGATGGTTTGAAAGGGTACCAATTTTATAGTTTCCTGGATGAGTATGGTAGCAACTGCTAAGGTTCAAAGACAGTGAGGCCACCCTGCGATAGTCCCTTTGAGCTGTTTTGAAAGGTATGAAACTGTGCAGGGATCAGTTCCATAATTTTGGGTTAGGAGTCCTATAGCATACCCTCCCCTCGTGTCTATGTGTAGCTGGAAAGGCTTGTTTGGATTTGGCAGAACTAAGGCTGTGCAGCACACAGAGCCCACTATAGTTGCTTGAATGAAGTTGTGATTGACATGTGTTGAGGTGTTGGTTCACTGAGGTTGCCCATGATTGCATGATAGAGAGGTTTGGCTATAAGCCCAAAATTATGTACCCAGGGATGAAAAATCTGGTAAATCTGAAAAAGGATAGTAGCTCAGATTTAGTTGTGGGTATAGGGGTTTCAGAGATTTTTTTGCTCTTGTGTTAAGCCTTTGTGGGTGGGGGTTAAGTGTAACCCAAGGTATGTAACTTCATGGGTGAAGAACTGACCTTTCTTGGGGGACACCCAGTATCCCCTGCTTGCAAAGAAGTTGAGGAGGGAGGTAGTGTGTTCAATGAAACTTTTTAGGGAGGGGCTACACAAAAGGAAGTCAGTGACATACTGTAAAAGAAATATTGGATTTAAGGGTACAGTAGAGAGATCAAAGCCTAAGGCTTGGCCAAATATGTGGGGAATGTTGCAGAACACTTGGGGGAGGACAGTCCAGGTGAGTTGTTGAGCAACTTTAATAGTTGGGTCAGTCCAGGTAAAGGTGAACAGGTTTTATGAAGAGCTATTGACGAGGATAGACAAAAAGGTGTCTTTGAGGTCTAGGATGGTGAAGTGAAAGATGTTGGGAGGTATTTGGGAAAGTAATATGTATGAGTTTGGAATGATGGGAGTGAGGGTTTGAGTTGCATCATTAACTGTCCATAGATCTTGGACTAGTCAGTAGATGTTTGGATTTTTCACAGCTAGAATGGGAGAGTTAGCAGATGAGTTGGTTGGCCACGAAGTCCCACAGAGAGGTTTGTTAATAAAGAGTTGTAACTTGAGTATTGCCTGAGGGGGGAGATGACTTGTTTGGGAAATGATCAGGATTTTTAGTAATGACCATGATGGGGTTATGGTGTTTAGCTATGGAGAAGTACTTGGTGCCCTACACTACAGGGTTAACATGTTTTTCTAGGATTGGGGATGTTTAAGAGAGGGGGTGGGGTTGTGTATAGGAGGAAAAGAGGTTCTGTTGCAGATGTGTCTAGGATGGGGAGATTAATAGTAGCGTGTAGTTTGGCTAATAGACCTTGCCCTATTAAGGGGGTAGGACAGGTAGGTATGGTTAGGAAAGAATGTGTGAAGGAGGTTGTGTCAATGAGACAAACCAAGGGCTGTGTCAGGAGGGGTTTGTTATTTGGCAATTAACTTCCACAATAGAGATGTCAGAGCAGATAATTTGGAAATGCCGGCTTTCCACTTGGCAAGCTTCAGTTTCTTTTTTGAATCTCACAGCTTGGTTTTGAAACTGGGGTCACCTGTCTCTTGTGGTAAAAGTAAATACAATATGCCATGCAGAGTACCCCAAATTCACTGGTGGTGAGGCAACTTCTCCAACCAAACATTTCTCTCAGCTGCAGAGTGTAGAGGGTGGTGTTGGTCTGCAAATGAGTTTTGGGCCACCGACCCTCCAATGATGAAGTGTTTTTCACAATTGTTTTTATTTTTTTTATCTTTTGTATATTTCTGCATTAGGGAGCCACCAAATTATGTGGCATCATGATAAATGAACACAGGTTAAAAATAAAGATACTTAGGCATAAGAGTGTTTCTTGTCTTCTCACAGAATGCATGAAAGGTGCAGAAATGGGCAATTGAGGAAGCCCTTTTTACTGTTTGTACCTATTTACCTCACAACTCAGCCTGCTGAAGAAACAATAAGATGAGGTAAAGAAAATTTGCAAGAAGGTAGTGTTGATAGCTGGGTCATAGGGCTTCCTTTTCCTTTTGAATATCTCTAAAGAGGATATGAAATGAGAAATATAATTTTTCTTTCATCTCCTTAAAGAGAAAATGCAAAACTAACTTGCTTCCTAACATGGACACTGTAAAATGAAAATGCTTATTTCAGGAGAGGGATACAAATGTACTGGGAACCATAGGATAAAGCCTTCCTTGTGTCTTTTTTTTTCTTTTTTTTTTTTATTATGGGTAAAAATCAAAATTCTCACAATATATACAAACATTTGCAAAATGATATATAAATATATACGCATATATGTGTATTTGCTTACAAAAATGTTATTTATATATATATATATACATATATTTTAAGAGGTGCTAAGATTACCTAAAATATTACACAGAACCCACTGGGATTCCCATGTTGC
>JAKSZT010054003.1:782228-817013 GCA_026826555.1 Tolypeutes matacus
AAAGAAAGAAAGAAAGAAAGAAAGAAAGAAAGAAAGAAAGAAAGAAAAGAAAGAAAAGAAAGAAAGAGGGAAATCTTTTTATTTAGCATTTTAAGGAACATCTTTTCAGTCTTTTTTCCTGAGCAGGAGTTTTTCCTTTCTTTTTAACATTATTGTAATGTAATCTTATTTAACTGAACTTCTGAATCTTGTGGTAATACCTGAGGTAGAGGATGTTCCAGAACAATCACTTGTGCTCAATTACACATCTGTGTCCTTGGAGGAATAACAAATAATAATGAAATGGTTTGCTTTTAAGCTAAATCCAGATGCCAACACATTGCATGTTCTTACAGATTCAACAGTGACCCCAGTTCAACAGGAGTTATTTGCTAAGTGGGGATTCTAAGAACTTGTGGTGGCCTTGTTCTTGTTACTAGTCCTTTAGGAGGTCTGCCATCCCTTGATAACAAATATTCTATTATAAAATCCTTCATTTTGATTTGTCTTTCAGTCCACTAAATGTTTCTTTTTTCTCCAAGAAAGTTATGTGAATTGCATATTTTTGAACACTAACATACATGAATGCCTGTTTCCTTCATAAGTTAAACAAAATGCAGCTAGGTTCAACACTCCCTAGATGCAAGCTTTTCCTATGAAAACTTTGGAACACTCTCTGCTGACATTTGATATTTTAGAGAACTCTCTTGTCCATAGTTACCATCGCACCACAGTTTTCATCTCTTTTATTTTTTTTCTTTTGCATTCTGGGAGAATTTCTCAACTGTATTTTCCACATAATTATTTCAGTTACACTTCAAATTGAATCCTGCTTTTTATCACCTCTAATTGTGTTTTTTTTTAGGAGGTACCAGGGATTGAACCAAGGACCTCATATATGAGAAGCAAGCACTCAATCACTGCAACTCACCAATGAAAGTTGATTTATTCATTTGTTTGTTTTGTTTGTTCTTAGTAGGTACTAGGGATCAAACCCAGGACCTTGTACATGGAGAGCAGGGGCTCAACCACTAGAGATACATCTGCTCCACTATAGATGTATTTGTTTAAAATATTTTTATTGAAATATATCATTCATATGTGAACATGCATAAACAATAAGTTTATAATAAAGGTTGTGAATTTACAAAATAAACATGAATAACATCATACAGGGGTCTCATACATCACCCCTCCACAAACACCTTGCATTATAGGGAAACATTTGTTACAAACTATGCAAGAGAATCATCAAAATATTACTACTAACTCTAGTCCCTATCTTACATTTGCTGTATTTTTTCCCAACCCACCCTATATTTTAAAAATATATTTTTACATCAGAGGTTGTAAACTTACAAAATAATTATGCACATATGTAGAATTCCCATATAACACACCTTCATGAACACATCACACTGTGGTGGAACATATGTTACAGATTATGAGATAATATCTTCAGACTGTTACCACCAACCACGGTCCAAAATGTACATTTGGCACACTTTCTCCATACACTTCCATTATCAATACAGTACATGTTTGGCATTGATGCAAGAATATTATAGTATTGCTGTTAATCACAGTCTATAGAGCAGATGAATTGTAGTTTTCCCATGCTTCTCCACATTCCCACCACACAGCAATAATGATGTACATCTGCTCTAGCTCCCAGAAGGACACTCTTGCATTTGTACCTTCAACCACAATTCTCATCAACCTCTGGAATCATTGTGTTAGTCAGTCCTTAGATTATTCTTTAGTTTTCTGTCAATTGACTTTTATATCCCCAGACTACACTTTTCAGCCACAATCCCATTTATAAACCAGCTTCTACTCACTATAATGTGTTACCATCAACTCTAACCATTTCCACACTTTTTCAGTCATTAATTAAAACTACATATATTAAGCATCAATAATTCTTCTCAACTCTCCTCTTATCTCCTAATAATCTATACTCTAAGTTTTAACTCAATGTGTTTATTCTTCCTATTTAGTTCATATTAATGAGATCATGCAATATTTGTCCTTTTGTGTCTGACATATTTTGCTTAGTATAATGTCTTCAAGATTCATCCATGTTATATGTGTCTCAATTTCATTTCTTCTTACAGCAGCATACTATTCCATTGTATGTATATATCACATTATGTTTAACCATTCATTGGTTGATGGACACTTGTGTTGCTTCTATCTTTTGGGAATTGTGAATAATGTTGCTATGAACATTGGTGTGCAAATGTCTTTTGATGACATAGTTTTTAGTTCTTCTGGATATATTCCTAGAAGAGAAATTGCTGGATCATATGGCAGTTCTTTATTTAGCTTCCTGAGGAACTGCCAAACTGTCTTCCACAGAGGATGCAACATTTTAAATCCCAACAAGAGTGAAGGAGTGTTCCTATTTCTCCAAATCCTCTCCAGCATTTATTGTTGTCTGCTTTTTAAATAAAGGCCATTCAATGCAGTGTTAGATGATATCTAATTGTCATTTTGATTTGCATTTCTCTAATAGCTGGTGGTATGGAACAATTTTTCATGTGCTTTTTGGTCATTTGTATTTCCTCTTTGGATAAATATGTATTTAAATCTTTTGCCTATTTTTTTTTATTGGATTGCTTGCTCTTTTATTTCACGTTGTATGATCTCTTTGTACAGAATGGAAATCAAACCCTTTTCAGATATGTGGTTTCCAAATATTTTTTCCCTTTAAGTGGGTTGCTTTTTCACCTTATTGATGAAGTCCTTTGAATCACAGAAGTGTTTTTAAATTTTAAGAGATCCCATTTCTAAATGTTTTCTTTTGTTGTTTGTTCTTTCAGTGTAAGGTTTAAGTATCTGCCACCTACCATCAGATCTGGGAGATGTTTCCCTAAATTTTATTCTAGGAGCTTTGATCCACTTTGAGTTAATTTTTGTATATGGGTGTGAGATAGTGGTCTTTTTACTTTCTCTTGGCTATGGTATCTAGTTCTCCCAGCAGTATTTGTTAAATAGACTGTTCTGTCCCAGCTGGATGGATTTGAGAGGCTTGTCAAAAATCACTTTGCCTTAAATGTGAGGCTTTGTTTCTGAACCATTAATTTAGTTTCATTGGTCTATGTGTCTATCTTTATGCCAATACAATGCTGTTTTTACCACTGTAGCTAGGTAATATGATTTAAAGTCTGGAAGTGAGCATCCTCCAACTTCATTTTTCCTTTATAAGATGTTTCTGGCAATTTGGGGTCTCTTACCCTTCCAGACAAATTTGAGAACTGTGTTTCCTGTTTGTTTAAAAAATGTTGTTGGAATTTTTATTGGGATTGCTTTCAATCTGTATATCAACTTGTGTAGAATTAACATCTTAAAATATTTAGTCTTGCAATCCATGAACATGGAATGTTCTTCCAATTATTTAGATCTTTTTAAATTTCTTTAACAATGCATTATTGTTTTCTGAATACAGGTGCTTTACAACCTTGGTTGAGTTAATTCTTAAATATTTGATTCTTTTAGTTCCTATTGTCAATGGAATTTTTTTCATGAATTCCTCCTAAGATTGCACATTACAATTGTATAGAAACACTACTGATTTTTGCGTATTGATCTTGTATCCTGGCATTCTGCTGAAACTGTTTATTAGCTCTAAAAGCTTTGTTGTAGATTTTGTAGGACTTTCTAGATATAGAATCATATCACCAGCAAATAGTGAAAGTTTTACTTCTTCTTTTCTGATTTAGATGTCTTTTATTTCTTTTTCTTGCCTAATTGATCTGGCTAGAACTTCTAGCACCATATTGAACAACAGCAGTGACAATGGGCATCCTTTTCTTGTCCTTGATCTCAATGGGAAAACTTTCAATCTTTAACCATTGTGCACAATGTTAGCTGTGGGTTTTTCAGGTATGGTCTTTATTATGTTGAGACAGTTTCCTTCAATTCCTATCTTTTGTAGCATTTTTTTTTATGGGTAAAAGCATATATTTCTGGAGCATTATACACCATACCTAGGAATTGTCCTCTAATTTGCATAGCTTCTGACAAGATTTTATTGTATTCCTGTTCTTGGAGCCCACAGAGCAAGTGCCTTTGGGACGTCAATCTGGAGGGAGATGGGCAGGGAGATAGGTGGCTCAAGATAAAACCATAAGTTTTTAGCTGAGCTGGAAATCATGGATGTGGATGGCTAACACTCTCAAGGCAAAGGGCTAAGGGGAAAGAGCTAGGGTGAGCCCCAACTCCCACTGGCAACTCAGCAAGAGGGAGCATTCTCTGAGAGTTGGATGCTTCTAGCAAAGGGTGAAGAGGGGTATCCTTTCTGTGGATTTGGTTGCCTGGACCCCCTTAGAGCTTTAGGGAACACACCAGACAGATTGAAGTGGCACCGGGCTGAGGGGAGAGGTGAAAAAATACTGTATTTGGTAAAATACCTTTTCTGTGTCAAACAATAAAATCATGTGATTTTTCTTCTTTGATTTAATAATGGGTGTATTATGCTGATTGGTTTTCTTGGTTTTAATCACTTTGTATGCCTAGTATAAAACCCACTTGAGAGAGAGAGGCAAGATGGCATCAGTTAAGGAAGGCACTCACTAACTAGCTCTCTGAGGATGACCAATTGTGGACAGGGTCCTGCCCGGGGGTCTGTGCTGTGGGCACATGGGGCAAAAGGCTTGGGACTTCTATCTGCAGGCAGAGTGATGGTGTGAATAGATTGGTAGAGATTCATGCTGATAGTTCATCTCTTCTTTGATGTGCTTCTTTTTCAGTGATTTCCCATTCTCTGTCTATATTGATTTTGCCTCCCAAACTATCTATTACCCTTCCTTCATCTTTCTGCCTTCAGCTTTCTGTAGTAGTTCTTACAAACCACATTTTTTCTTTATCCCAAAACTTAAGGGTATCAATTTCTATTCTATCTATTCTGTTTTCTTCTGTTTTTATTAATATTACTTTTTTTACTTTCAGCCCTTTCTTCACTCTTTCTCTCCCTTCTCATCATTCTAGCCTTCTAAATCATTATATATATTTACCTCTTTTTGGTATCCAAGTCCACTGTAGGTACATTACTTTTTTTCCTTTTACAATACACTGCCTACATGAGTTAAATATTCATTTCACTAAGTCTGATTTGGCCCTCTTCTAACTTTTATCAATATATCTATTATCCTTCTTCCTTTCTCACACATTTGATTCCTCTGGCCCTAATCTTTTACCTACAAGGTAACATAGAAAGAAGCAAGAAAATAAAATAAGAAGAAAAAGTGTCAAAGAGAAAACTTAACACACACACAGAACCACCAGCTAAATAAAATTCAAGAGCAGAGAGAGAAGCTAATCAAATGAATAAACCTATGAAGATAAAATGATGACTGGAGGGCAACAAAAAATTACAAGCCACTCTGAGAAACAGGAAGACATGGACCACTTCAATGAACAAACTAAAAACCAGGAAGAGTTGCAGAACATCGAAAAACTAATCAAAGCTTTCCAAAAAAATATCATGGACCCACTTAATGAAGTGAAGGAAGAGATTAGGGATTAAAGAATACACTTAGAGAACATACTGAAGAAATTATAAACATACTCAAAAAGATAACGGATATGAAGGTGATCAATGGCACAATCCAAGAAATCAAAAAGATGCTGGATTCACATAACAGCAGATTTCAACAGTCAGAAGAAAGAATTAGTGATGTGGAAGACAATACATCTGAAATCAAACAGATAGTAGACCAGATATATAAAAAAGATAGAAAAATCCAGCAGGGACTCAGGGATTTAACTGACAACACAAAACACGCAAATATATGCATTATGGGCATCCCAGGTGGAGAAGAGAAGGGAAAGGGAACACAAGTAGTGTTGAAGGAAATAATGGCTGAAAACTTCCAAACCCTATTGAGAGATGGATATGCAGATACAGGAAGCACAGAACATCCCAAACAGTGTAAATCCAAACAGGCCAACTCCAAGACATATACTTGTCAAAATGTCCAATGCTCAAGACAAAGAGAAAATACTCAAGGCAGCAAGAGAAAAGAGAACCGTCACATGCAAGGAAAGCACAATAAGATTAAGTGCTGATTTCTCAGCTGAAACCATGGAGGCAAGAAGACAGTGGTATGACATAGCCAAAGTACTAAAAGAAAAAATCTTCCAGCCACGAATTCTCTATCCAGCAAAACTTGCATTCAAATATCATGGAGAGTGCAAAATATTCACAGATAAACAAAAATTAAGAGAGTATGTCAATAAGAAACCTGCACTTAAAGAAATACTAAAGGAAGTTCTACAAGTTAAAAGGAAAAAACAAGGGAGAGAGAGTTTAAAAACAACTAAAAAGACAAAAACAGAAACAAAACAACATATGACATACATTAATCCAAAGAAAATATGGCTGAAGTAAGAAATCCATTGCGAGTAATAACACTGAATGTTAATGGATTAAATTCACCACTCAAGAGACACAGATTGGCAGAATGAATAAGGAAATATGATCCATCTATGTGCTGTCTACAAAAAACCCTTTCAACCCAAGGATTCAAGGAGGCTGTAAGTGAATGGCTGGAAAACAACTTTACAAGCTAACAATTGCCAAAAAAGGGCAGGAGAAGCTATTCTAATATCAGACAAAATAGACTTTAAATGCAAAACTATTGTAAGAGACAAAGATGTACATTATATATTAGTAAAAGGGGTAATGTCTCAAGAAAAGAGAACAATCATAAACATTTATGGACCTAATTGAGGCACCTCAAAATACATGAGGCAAACTCTGGAAAAATTAAGTGGAGAAATAAATGCATTTACAATTATAGCGGGAGATTTTAATACACCATTATCATCATTAGACAGACATATATATAGAGAGAGAATCAATAAAGAAACAAAGGCTTTGAACAATACATTAGAAGACAAGGACTTAATAGATATATACAGAACATTACCCCCAAATACAGCAGGATTTGCATTTTTCTCGAGATCACATGGATCATGCTCCAAGAGAGACCACATGCTAGGCGACAGAACAACTCTCAATGAATTCAGAAAGATTGAGATCATACAAAGTAATTTCTCTGGCCACAGTGGAATGAAATTGGAAATCACTAACGGCCAGAGAAACAGGTTAGGCACAAAGATATGGAAGTTAAACAGCACATTCTTAGACAAACAGTGGGTCAAGGAGGAAATCTCAAAAGAAATCAGTAACTACCTTGAAACTAATGAAAACAACAACACAACATATCAAAACGTATGGGATGCAGTGAAAGATGTCCTGAGGGGGAGGTTCATAGCCATAAATACATATATTAAATAAGAAGAGCTAAAATTGAAGACCTAATTGCACACTTGGAGGAATTGGAAAAACAACAACAAATTACACCTAACAGAAATAGAAAGAAGGAAATAACAAAGATTAGTGCAGAACTAAATGAAATAGAGAATAAGAAAGCACTAGAAAAATAAACAAAATCAAAAGCTGATTCTTTGAGAAGATCAATAAATTTGACAAACCCATGGCCAGACTAACAAAGGAAAAGAGAGAACAGATGCAGATACATAAAATAAGGAATGAGCAAGGGGATATTACTACAGATCCCAGAAAGGAAGACTATCATAAGAAGATACTTTGAAAAATTGTATGCCTATAAGAATGATAATTTAGAGGAAATGGACAAGTTTCTAGAAACTCACAAACAGCCTACATTGATGAAAGAAGAAATTGATTAACTCAAAAGTCCAATTACAAGTAAAGAGATAGACTCAGTCATTAAAAACCTCCCAACTAAGAAGAGCCCAGGGCCAGATGGCTTCAAAGCTGAATTCTACCAAACATTCCAAAAAGAGCTAACACCAATTCTGTTTAAGTTCATCCAAAAAATAGAAATAGAAGGAATATTGCCTAACTCATTCTATGATGCCAACATTACCCTAATACCAAAACCAAACAAAGATACCACAAGAAAGTAAAATTACAGACCAATTTCTCTAATGAACCTAGATGCTAAAATCCTCATCAAAATACTTGCTGATCACATTCAACAACATATCAAAAGGATTATGCACCATGACCAAGTGGGTTTCATCCCAGGTATGCAAGGATGGTTCAATTTAAGAAAATCAATCAATGTAATACACCACATAAACAGATTGAAAGAAAAAAAATCACATGATCATCTCTATAGATGCAGAAAAAGCATTCAACAAAATGCAGCACACTTTCCTTATAAAAACATGCAAAAGATAGGAATAGATGGAAACTTTCTGTATATGAAAAAGGGTATATATTAAAAATCCAAAGCTCACATCATCTTCAATGGTGAAATTCTAAAAGCCTTCCGTCTGAGACTCGGAACAAGACAAGGATGCCCATTATCACCACTCCTATTTACCATAATCTTAGAAGTACTTGCTCGAACACTGAGGCAAGAAAACGATGCCTTTTATGAAAGATATCCAGATTGGAAACGAAGTAAAATTTCATTATTTGGAGATGACATGATCCTACACATAGAAAGCCCTGAGAAATGCACAACAAAGCTTCTAGAACTTATAAGGTGTTCGATAATGTCACAGACTATAAGATCAATGCTCAAAAATCAGTAAGATTTCTGTACACAAATAATGATAGATCTGAGGAGGAAATAAAAAAAAATACTATTTACAATAGTAACTAAAAGAATCAAATACCTAGGAATAAATTTAACTAAAGATGTAAAGGACTTATATACTTAAAACTACACAACCCTGTTAAAGGAAATCAAAGAAGACTTAAATGGAATAATATTTCCTGTTCATGGATAGGAAGACAAAATGTCATCGAGATGTCTATCCTACCCAAACTAATCTACAGATTTAATGCAATCCCAATAAAAATCAACACTGTATTTTTTAAGGAACTGGAAAAACAAACTATAAAATATATTTGGAAAGGTAAGAGGCCCCGAATTGCCAAAGACATATTGAAAAAGAAAAATGAAGTTGGAGGTATCACATTAGCTGACTAAAACATAATACAAAACTATAGTGATCAAAACTGCATGGTATTGGCACAAGGATAGACCTACTGACCAATGGAACTGAATTGAGAGTCCTGATATAGATCCTTGCATATACAGTCATCTGATACTTGACAAGGCCATGAAGCCCATTCAGTTGGGAGGTAATGGCCTCTTTAACAAGTGGTGCTTGGAGAACTGGATTTCAATATCCAAGAGAATGAGAGAGGAATACCATGTCACACCTTATACAAAAATCAACTCACGATGGATCAACGATCTAAATATAAACGCCAAAACCATAAAGACCTTGGAAGATTATATAAGGAAGCATCTACAGGACCTTGTAATAGGAAATGGTTTCATGAACTTCACACCTGAAGAGCAGCAAGAGAAAAAAAGATAAATGGGCTGTCCTCAAAATTATAAACTTCTGCACCTAAATGGATGTTATTAAGAAAATAAAAAGGCAGCCTACCCAATGGGAGAAAATATTCGGCAACCATATATCTGATAGGAGCCTAATATCCTGCATATATAAAGAAACTCTACACCCCAAAAATAAAAAAGACAAACTACCCATTTAAAAAATGGGCAAATGACCTGAAAAGACACTTCTCCAAGGAAGATATGCTAATTGCTAAAAAGCACATGAAAATATGCTCGACATCGCTAGCTATTAGGAATTGCAAATCAAAACTACAATGAGATTCCATCTTACACCCTTCTGAATAGCAGCTATTAAAAAAACAGCAGAATGTAAGTGTTGGAGAGGATGTGGAGGAATAGGACCCCCATCCACTGCTGGTGGGATTGTGGAATTTCCAACCACTGTGGAGGACAGTTTGGCAGTTCCTCAGAAAACTAACAATAGATCTTCTCTATGATCCAGCGATTCCACTGCTGGGTATATACCCAGAAGAATTGAAAGCAAAGACACGAACAGGTATATGCACACCAATATTCATAGCAGCATTGTTCACAATTTCCAAAAGTTGGGTTCAACCCTGGTGCCCATCAACAGATGAATGGATAAACAAAATGTGGTACATACATTCAATGCAATATCACTCAGCTGTAAGAAGGAATAAAGTGCTAACACATGGAATAACATGGATGAATCTTGAAGACCTTATGTTGAGTGAAGCAAGGCAGGTATTGAAGGATGAACAGTATATGTACTCACTGATTTGAACTGAGGAAAGTGAGCAGTCTCTGAGAACCATTGTCTGAAAGATAGGTTAACAAGGGAGAGAAAGAGAAGAATAGGTTGTGAGCCATCACGCATATGGACCTAATTTGTTTTTAAGTGTTAGAGTATAGTTACATATGAAGGATAGAACAGGTGGGTAGTGATATTACTGGGTTTGGTGGTACAGAGTTTACAGGTGGGTAGATTAGGAAGGGCAGGTTAGAATACTCAGGGCATGTAACTATGAATCTTGTGATCCAAAGTGTCAAGACAAGGGATGTCATGTGCCCCAAGGGGATCTGGAGGAAGGAACAGAAAAGATAGAACAGGGAGAATTTAGTGGTCATGGGAAATATTTTTCATTACCTTACAGTATTGGACATAGGACATGGTAAGTATCATCAAAAATTATTATTAAACTGTACTGTCTAAATTGTAAACTATACTGTAAACCATGGACAATGTTTAGTAGCTCTGTTTCACTATCTGTATAACAGTTATAAAAATGCTACTATCCACACACAAATAAAAGATTTTAATATGGGGTGAGGAAAGGGAAAGGGGGTTGGGAATATGAAAGTCTCTAGTATTCTGTGTGTGCCTTTGCTGTGACCTAAAACTTCTTTGAAAATTCAATGAAAATTTGGGAGACACTGGGGAGTGAGAGGGGGAAGGTGCCACGATACAGACAGGACACCCGATAATGCAGTGATGAAAAGAAAAAAAATAATAATAATTAAAAAAAATTTTTTTTACCATTTTTGAGTGACCCAATCCATTAATTATATATATATATATATATATTAATTTTTAATTTATTTGTATTGTGGGTAAAAATCAAAATTCTCACAATACATACAAACATTTGCAAAATGATATATAAATATATATGCATATATGGGTATTTGCTTACAAAGATGTTATATATATATATATACATACATATATTTTAAGAGGTGCTTAGATTACCCAAAATATTACACGGAACCCACTGGGATTCCAGTGTTGCCCACCTCCCACACCTCCCAACACATCCCACACAAACATCTCCCACAAGTGTGGCCCACCACCCTCAATGAACTTACACATCCTGGAGCCTTGCCACCAACCATAGACCACAGTTCACACCGTAGACCACACTCTCTCCCACTCAATTCTGAGTGGTGTGTGCTGATTAAAAATGGCCTATATCCGTTGCCAAAACAGTACTCAGGACAACCTCTAACTCCCAAAGAAGCCCCTGTATTTCAACTGCTCATCCCCTCCCTACCCGAAAAATGTCAAGTGGCCACTGGCTCCACCTCATTGTTATAATTTCTTCCATTGTTAGAATCACCATGTGTGAACAAGAGAATACCATCAAGTCCACTCTAGTCCATAGTTCTTCCCCCAATCCTGAGGGGACTGGGATGGTGATGTCCACTCCAACTCCGAGTGAGAGAGGGCTTATATCACATGGATATGGTGGGTGGGATGATCCTGCCTGCAGATGCAGGCCCTCTCCGTTCCCTGGGATGGCCATTGCCCATCGTTGTCTTCTCACCAGGTGACTTGGATGAGTCCATTGAGCTGTAGGGTAGGAGTTGCAGCTCCACCGAGATTTCATGCACACCTGGCACATAGGTAGGCCAGAGGCTCCAGTCACTGGAAGTATACCTAAAAACTCCAGCATCACATATAGGTTTGAATAGAAGGGACTGGTGAACCATGTGCAGGGAGGACTTATTTGAGACCAATTCTGTCGCTCTCATGAGCACAGATTCCAAAATAGAGCCCACTGATAAGGCATCAGTCTCTGGGGCTATCCCCCCTTATATAGGACCTGTATGTCTCCAGAACTCTCAGGAAACCCTCTGGGTGGGGTGATAGCACTTAGATGTTCTATGAGTTCCTACTGAGGTTTGCATAAGAGTTACCTCTGGGATGACCTCCCGACTCTCTTTGAAGTCTCTTAGCCACTTGAACTCATTTGTCTTTACCATATCCCCCTTTTATTCAAGGTCTTTTTCCAGTTGTGTTGCCAGTTGGCACTTGGTATTAATCCCTCGTTGCCAGGGAGGCTCATCCCCGGACTCATGTCCCATGTTGGGGGGAAGGTAATGCTATCATATGCTGAGTTTGGCTTAGAGAGAGGCCACATATGAGCAACAAGGAGGCTCTCAGGTGGCAACCCTTAGACACCCCACAACTGCAGGCTAAGTCTCATTTACAAGAGCAAAGACTCACAAGGGTAGCCATCAATAAAAAAAAAAAAAAAAAAAACACATCAGGGAGTCATCCTATTTTGACAGGCACTGTCCCTACACTCAGAGGACTATTGCTGCTCCCTTGGAGACTGTGGCAGAGCTCTCCAGGCTAGGAATTCAGATTCGCTCATTTATTGTGTGATTATCCACCCATCGTGACCATGCCTCATCCCCCGATCCTTTGAACGATTTTGTATATCTTTCATGTATATTCGGATGAACCAACCCCCATGAAATCCCGCCCCCAGACACCCCCCCCTGATAATCACCCGCAGTATCCATTGTAACCTTTCTGTGATCAAAATCCTCCATGAACATTTAGTCCATAAAATAATCAAATACACTTACTAGGAAAAAGAAACAATTATGATAAGCTTACATGCAAGAGAAAAACATAAGGAGACTCAGGGAGAAAAAAAGAGAGAAGGAAAAAAAACAAATAATCAAACAAAGAACAAAACAAAATAAAATATAATTAGTGGATTCGGACATTCAAAAAATGGGCAAAAAAGCAAAGGAAATTCCTTTAAAATATATTATATATATATTAATTTTTTTCCTTTCTCTTTTCTTTTTTTTTCTGCCTTTTACCACTGCGTTATGGGATGTCTGGTGTGCCATGACACCTTACTCCACTCAATCCCCACTGTCTCCCAATTTTTCATTTAATTTTCAAAGAAGTTTTAGGTCACAGCAAAGTCACACACGGAGTGCCGGAGACTCCCAGATACCAAACCACCCGCCCTTCCCCACCACATATTAACTCTCCCCCCCTTTTTTTTTGGTTGTTAGCATTGTTATAACTGTTATGCAGATAGCAAAATATAGCAACTAAACTTTGTCAGTGATTTACAGTATAGTTTACAATTTAGATGATACAGTTTAATAATTTTGATGATATTTACCATGTCCTGTGTCCATTACTGTAAGGTAATGAAAAACCTTCCCCATGACCACCAAACAAACCATTAGATCTTGACTGTTCCCTTCTCCCCAGCTCCCCAGGGCCCGTGATACCCTCCTCTCCCAACCCATGGAATGTCAAGATTCAAAGGTACATGCCCTGGGGATTTGAACCTGCCCTTCCTAACCAACCCACCCGCCAGTGCTGCACCACCAAACCCAGGAACACCACCACTCATCTGCCCCATCCCCCAACATGCAACCACACTCTATCCCTTAACCATAGATTATGTCCATATGGGTGAAGGCTCAAAGCCTGCTCTTCTCTTACTCTTCTTTGTTAACCTATCTTGCAGACAATGGTTCTCAGAGACTGCTCACTTTCCTCAGTTCAGATCAGTGAGGTCATATACTGTTCATCCTTCAGTGCCTGACTTGCTTCACTCAACATAAGGTCTTCAAGATTCATCCACGTTATTCCATGTGTTAGCACTTTGTTCCTTCTTACAGCTGAGTAATATTCCATTGTAAGTATGTACCACATTTTGCTTATCCATTCGTCTGTTGATGGACACCGGGGCTGATTCCAACTTTTGGCAATGGTGAACAATGCCGCTATGAACATTGGTGTGCATATATCTGTTTGTATTTTTGTTTTCAGTTCTTCTGGGTATATACCCAGCAGTGGAATTGCTGGATCATATGGAAGATCTATTGCTAATTTTCTGAGGAACCGCCAAACTGTCCAGCACAGTGGCTGGACCATAATGCAGTCCCACCAGCAGTGGATGAGGGTTCCTATTCCTCCACATCCTCTCCAACATTTAGTGTCTCCTGTTTTTTTAATAGCTGCCATTCTGAATGGTGTAAGATGGTATCTCATTGTAGTTTTGATTTGCATTTCCCTGATAGCAAGTGATGTTGAGCATTTTTTCATGTGCTTTTTAGCCATTTGTATTTCTTCCTTGGAGAAGTGTCTTTTCAGGTCACTTGTCTATTTTTTATATGGGTTGTTTGTCCTTTTATTTTCAAAGTGTAGGATTTCTTTATATATGCAGGATATTAGGCTCCTATCAGATATATGGTTGCCAAATATTTTTTCCCATTGGGTAGGCTGCCTTTTTATTTTTTTAATAATACCCTTTGAGGTGCAGAAGTTTTTAATTTTGAGGAGATCCCATTTATCAATTTTTTCTCTTGCTGCTCGTGCTTTGGCTGTGAAGTTCATGAAACCATTTCCTATTACAAGTTCCTGTAGATGTTTCCCTACATTATCTTCCAAGGTTTTTATGGTTTTGGCTCTTATATTTAGATCTTTGATCCATCTTGAGTTGATTTTTGTATAAGGTGTGAGATGGTATTCTTCTCTCATTCTTTTAGATATGGATATCCAGTTCTCCAAGCACCACTTGTTAAAGAGGCCACACTCTCCCAACTGAGTGGGCTTCGTGGCCTTGTCAAATATCAGATGACTGTATATGCGAGGATCTATATCAGAACTCTCAATCCAGTTCCATTGGTCAGTAGGTCTATCCTTGTGCCAATACCACGCAGTTTTGTTCACTGTAGCTTTGTAGTGTGTTTTAAAGTCAGGTAATGTGATACCTCCAACTTCATTTTTCTTTTTCAATATATCTTTGGCAATTCAGGGCCTCTTGCCTCTCCAAATATATTTTGAGGTTAGTTTTTCCAGTTCCTTAAAAAATATACTGTTGACTTTTATTGGGATTGAATTAAATCTGTAGATCAGTTTGGGTAGGATAGACATCTTGATGATGTTTAGTCTTCCCATCCATGAACAGGGAATATTTTTCCATTTATTTAAGTCTTCTTTGAATTCCTTTAACAGTGTTGTGCAGTTTTCTGTATATAAGTCCTTTACATCTTTAGTTAAATTTATTCCTAGGTATTTGATTCTTTAGTTACTATTGTAAATGGTATTTTTTATCTTGATTTCCACCTCAGATTGCTCATTAACGGTGTACAGAAATGCTACTGATTTTTGAGCATTGATCTTTTTGCCTGCAACATTACTGAACTCCTTTATGAGTTCTATAAGCTTTGTTGTAGATTTCTCAGGGCTTTCTATGTATAGGATCATGTCATCTGCAAATAATGAAATTTTTACTCCTTGTTTTCCAATTTGGATGCCTTTTATGTCCTTTTCTTGTCTCAGTGCTCGTGCAAGTACTTCTAAGACAATGTTAAATAGGAGTGGTGGTAGTGGGCATCCTTGTCTTTTTTCCGATCTCAGAGGGAAGGGTTGTAGGATTTCACCGTTGAAAATGATGTTAGCTTTGTGTTTTTCATATATACCCTTTATCATTTTCAGAAAGTTTCCATCTATTCCTATCTTTTGTAGTGTTTTTACGAGGAAAGAGTGCTGTATTTTGTCGAATGCTTTTTCTGCATCTATAGAGATGATCATGTGATTTTTTACTTTCAGTTTGTTTATGTGGTGTATTACATTGATTGATTTTCTTATATTGAACCATCCTTCCATACCTGGGATGAAACCCACTTGGTCATGGTGTTTAATCCTTTTGATATGTTGTTGAATGCGATTAGCAAGTATTTTGTTAAGGATTTTAGCATCTAGGTTCATTAGAGAAATTGGTCTTTAATTTTCCTTTCCTGTGGTATCTTTATTTGGTTTTGGTATTAGGGTAATATTGGCATCATAGAATGAGTTAGGTAATATTCCTTCTACTTCTATTTTTTGGAAGAGCTTAAGTAGAATTGGTGTTAGCTCTTTCCGGAATGTTTGGTAGAATTCAGCTGTGAAGCCATTTGTTCCTGGACTCTTCTTAGTTGGGAGGTTTTTAATGACTGAGTCTATCTCTTTATTTGTAATTGGACTGTTGAGTTCATCTATTTCTTCTTTCATCAATGTTGGCTGTTTGTGGGTTTCTAGAAACTTGTCCATTTCCTCTAAATTGTCATTCTTGTTGGCATATAGTTTTTCAAAATATCCTCTTATGATACTCTTTATTTCTGTGGGGTCAGTAGTGATATCCCCTTGCTCATTCCTTATTTTATGTATTTGCATCTGTTCTCTCTTTTTCTTTGTTAGTCTGGCTAAGGGTTTGTCAATTTTGTTGATATTCCCAAAGAATCAACTTTTGGTTTTGTTTATTGTTTCCAGTGCTTTCTTATTCTCTATTTCATTTAGTTCTGCTCTAATCATTGTTATTTCCTGCTTTCTACTTCCTTTAGGTTTAGTTTGTTGTTGTTTTTCCAATTCCTCCAGTGTGCAATTAGGTCTTCAATTTTAGCTCTTCTTTTTTTATATATGAATTTATGGCTGTGAACTTCCCTCTCAGGACTGCTTTCGCTGCATCCCATAGGTTTTGATATGTTGTGTTGTCGTTTTCATTAGTTTAATGTTATTTACTGATTTCTTTTGAAATTTCCTCTTTGACCCACTGTTTGTCTAAGAGTGTGTTGTTTAACTTCCATATCCTTGTGACTAACCTCTTTCTCTGGCCATTAGTGATTTCCAACTTCATTCCGTTGTGGTCAGAGAAATTACTTTGTATAATCGCAATCTTTCTGAACACATTGAGTGTTGTTTTGTGGCCTAGCATGTGGTCTCTTTTGGAGTATGTTCCATGTGCACTTGAGAAGAATGTAAATCCTGCTGTGTTTAGGTGTATTGTTCTGTATATGTCTATTAAGCCCAAATCTTCTAATGTATTGTTGAGTGCCTTAGTTTCTTTATTGATTCTCTGCCCAGATGTTCTGTCTAATGATGATAGTGGTGTGTTGAAGTCCCCTGCTATAATTGTAGAGGAATTTATTTCTCCTCTTAGTTTTTCCAGAGTTTGCCACACGTATTTTAAGTCACCTCAATTAGGTGCGTAAATGTTGATGATTGTTCTCTCTTCTTGAGTTAGTACTCCTTTTACTAGTATGTAGTGTCCATCTTTGTCTCTTAAAATAGTTTTGCATTTAAGCTCTATTTTGTCTGATATTAGAATAGCTACTCCTGCCCTTTTTTCTCTATTGTTAGCTTGTAAAATGGTTTTCCAGCCATTCGGTTTCAGCCTCCTTGTATCCCTGGGCCGAAGGTGGGTTTCTTGTAGACAGCATATAGATGGATCATATTTTCTTATCCATTTTGCCAATCTGTGTCTTTTGATTGGTGAATTTAATCCATTAACATTCAGTGTTATTACTCGTAACGAATTTCTTACTTCAGCCATTATTTCTTTGGGTTAATGTATGTCATATGTTGTTTTGTTTCTCTTTTTGAGTTTTCAGTTGTTTTTAAACTCTCCTCCAACTCTCTCCCCTTTGTTTTTTCATTTCAACTTGTAGAGATTCCTTTAGTATTGCTTGAAGTGCTGGTTTCTTCTTGACATACTCTCTTAATTGCTGTTTATCTTTGAATATTTTGAACTCTCCAACATTTTTGAATGCCAATTTTGCTGGATAGAGAATTCGTGGCTAGAAGTTTTTTTCTTTTAGTGTTTTGACTATGTCATACCACTGTCTTCTTGCCTCCATGGTTTCAGCTGAGAAATCAGCAGTTAATCTTATTGTGCTTCCCTTGTATGTGATGGTTCTCTTTTCTCTTGCTGCCTTGAGTATTTTCTCTTTGTCTTGAGCATTGGACATTTTGACAAGTATATGTCTTGGAGTTGGCCTGTTGGGATTTATATTATTTGGGGTGCGCTGTGCTTCCTGGATCTGCACATCCATCTCTCTCAATAGAGTTGGGAAGTTTTCAGCCATAACTTCCTTCAACACTCCTTCTGTTTCCTTTCCCTTCTCTTCTCCTTTCTGGGATGCCCATAATGCGTATGTTTGTACGTTTTGTATTATCGGTTAATTCCCTGAGACCATGCTGGATTTTTTCTATCTTTTTGTCTAACTTTTCTACAATCTCTTTGATTTCAACTGTATCGTCTTCCATATCACTAATTCTTTCCTCTGCCTGTTCAAATCTGCTGCCGTGTGAGTCCAGCGTCTTTTTCATTTCTTGACTTGTGCCTTTGTTCACCATCATATTCATTGCCTTTTTAGGCATGTTGGCTATTTCTTCAGTATGTTCTCCAAGTGTCTTCTTTATATCCTTAATCTCTTCCTTCAGTTCTTTAAGTTGGTCCATGATATTTATTTGGATAGCTTTGATTAGTTGTTCGATGTTCTGCATTGTTTCCTGGTTTTTATTTTGTTCATTGGACTGGTCCATGTTTTCCAGTTTCTCAGAGTCATTTGTATTTTTTCTGTTGCCCTCTGGTCATCCTATTATCTTGATGGGTTTGTTCAGTTGATTAGCTTTTCTCTATGCTCTAGAATTTTATTTATATGTTGGTTCTGCGTGTGAGTTAAGTTTTCTCTTTGGCAGTTTTTCTTCTTATTTTATTTCCTTGCTTCTTTCTATGTTCCCTTGAAGGCAAAAGGTTAGGACCAGAGGAATCAAAATATGTAAGGAAGGCAGAAGGATAATAGAAATATTGATAAAAGTTAGAAGAGTGGCAAAATGAGACTTAATGAGATGAATATTTAAGTTTTGTAGGCAGTGTAGAGTACTAGGAAAAAATATGGAGTTCCTACAATGGACTGGGAAAACAAATGGAGGAATATATATATAGTGATTTAGAAGGCTAGAATTATGAGGAGGGAGAGAAATAGTAAAGAAAGGTCTGAAAGGAAAAAGTTAATACTAATTTTAAAAAAAGAAAAAAGAAGAAGAAGAAAACAAGTTAGATGGGATAGAAATTGACACCCTTAAGTTGTGGGCTATGAGCCACAACAGGAAACAGAAGGCAGAAAGATGCAGGAAGGATAAGCAATAGTTTGTAATACAGAATCAATATATACAGTGAGTGGGAAATTACTGAAAAAGAAGCCCAGCAAAGAAGCAACAAGCTGGCAGCACCTTAAAAAAAAATAGAAGGAAAAAGGAAAGGGGGAGGAAAGAGGAAATAATAGCAATAGACCAGAAAGTAACAGAGAGAAACCAAAGATCCACACAGGCAAGCAGTCAAACAGAGCTAAGGGGGGTCAATGATTCCCCTAGGGTCCACGTGGATCTTTCCTGCCTACTTGTGTTTATCAATGAATTTCCCCACAGGGTTCTATATGCAGGTCCTGAAGTAGCTTTTAACTATTAAACTAAATTAAAAAGAATTTGTTTTTCATTTGTTGAGGTGACCTCACTTTTTTTTTTTAATTTTTATTTTTTTAGCCGAATGCAGGACCCAAAATAATTCCTCCTCTAGACCAACCTCCTTACGAAGGGACCGTAGCTGGGCCCATGGAAATTAATCAAGTACGTCCCACTTTCCAGACTCCCCAGGTTAGCTGTTGCTCCGTTGTTAGTCAGTTAGGTGTGCTAAAGAGGGCGGATTCCGCCCCTTCTGGAGCTGAGTTTGAGCGTCATCAGGCTGCTCAGTAAATCAGTTTGAGTGCAGATTCGCTTCTGCTCTCAGCCTAATGCTGCTTCAGGTTGGCTTATCTGCTCCCCAAAGCTATGGGGTGGTGCAGGCAGCCAGATCAATGTCTAAAAATATAAAATATCCTTCCCTGTCTTCCAACAGAACCCTCTCTGTTTTGGGAAGTGTCCCTTCTTTCTGGCTCCACAGCGGCCCGGGTTTTCTCCCTGGGTGGCTAGTGAAATCAGCTCCATTCCCCGACCAAAATCCCCCCTCCAGTTCACCAGGTGCTGATTAGCTCGTTTGTTCTGTTCACACAAGGTCCAAGGGGTGCCAGGCATCCAGATCCCCAGAAAATAAAACTTTTTCGCCCCACCCGTGGCTCCAAATGGCCGTTTTATTTAATTTTGTTTTTTTTTTCCCTAACCGCGGGGCTCAGCCGCCCGTGCTAACCTCCCCTGGCAGCCTCAAAACTCACGAATCTCCACCATTCCGTCCACGCCGCCAATCCGCGCAGATAGATGTCCCAAGCTTCTCACTCCACACGTGCACAGCACAGACCCCTGGGCAGGACCCCGTCCACATACCACCTTGCTCTGGGAGCTTGCAGTGTGTGCCCTCCTACACTAACGCCATCTTGGCCCCATTCTCAATTATATTTTATTTTTAGTTTTTTTTCTGAGTTTCCATGTATTTTATCTCTTTCATTTAAGCTTATCATTATTATTTCATTTTCCTATTAATTGTTTTGGTTATTATTTGGGCTTCATCTTCAAGGAAGGTTTAGATCCAAGAAGGGTTACAAGGGGGTTGCAGAGGATCATTGGTGGGGGGTTTCTGGGATGGAGGATTCAAGGGAGGAAGTTCATCTGAATATACATGAAAGATATATAAAATTGTTCAAATGATCAAGGGATGGGGCATGGTCATGGTGGGTAGACAATCACTCAAAAAATGAGGTAATACTGAAATCCCAGCCTGGGGACCTCTGCCACATTCTCCAAGGGAGCAGAAACAGTCCCCCAAGTGCAAAGCCAGTGTCTGGCAAAAGAAAACCCACTGATGGGTTCTTGTTATTGATGATTAGCCTTATGAGTCTTTGCTCTTGTAATTGAAACTTAGCCTACTGTTATGGGATGTCTACAGGTTGCTACCTGAGAGCCTCCTTATTGCTCAAATGTGACCTCTTTCTAAGCCAAACTCAATATATGAATGCATTACCTTCCCCCCAGCGTGGGACATGACTCCCAGTGTTGAGCCTCACTGGCAACGAGGGATTAATGCCAAATGCCAACTGGCAATATGATTGGAAAAAGATCTTGAAAAAAGGGGGAAAAGGTAAAGACAAATAAGTTCATGTGTCTAAGATACTTCAAAGTGAGTCAGGATGTTATCACAGAATTAACACTTATGCACACCTCAGTAGGATCTCATAGATCACAAAAGTGGATATCACCCCACACAAAGGGGCTCCTGAAGGCTCTGGAGACACCAGTGTCCTATATAAGGGGGGATATTTCCAGAGATTGATGCCTTATCAGGGGGCTATACTTTGGAATCTGTGCTCCTGAGAGTGACAGAGTTGGACTCAAATAAATCCTCCCTGCACATGGTCCATCAGTCTCTTCTATTCAAACCTATATATGATGCTGGGGTTTGTAGGTGTACTTCCAGAGACTGGAGCCTCTGGTCTGCCCATGTGCCAGCCATGCCTGGAATCTTGGTGGAGCTGCAACTCCTACTCTACAGCTCAATGGACTCATCCAAGTCACCTGGTGAGGAGGAGATGATGGACAACGGCCATCCCAGGGAATGGAGAGAGCCTGCAGCTCCAGGCAGTATAATCCCATCCACCATATCCATGGGATATAAGCCCTCTCTCTCTTGGAGCTGGAGTGGACTTCACCATCCCAGACTCCTCAGGATTGGGGGAAGACCTATGGACTAGAGTAGACTTAATGGTATTCTTTTGTAGACATATTGTGATTCAAGCAATGGAAGAAATTATAACAGTGAGGTGGAGCCAGTGGCCACTAGACACTTTCAGGGCAGGGAAGGGAAAGCAATTGTAATACAGGTGCTTTCTCAGGACTTGGGAATTATCCTGAATGACATTACAATGGCAGATATAGGCCATTTTACATCAGCATATACCATGCAGAACTGTGTGGGATAGAGTGTGGTCTACAATGTGAACTATGGTCCATGCTTAGTGGCAAAGCCCCTGAATGTGTATAGCCATTGCAAGTAATGTGCCACACTAATGAAAGATGTTTATGCAGCATGTTATGGGAGGTGTGGGAGGTGGGGAACATGGAAATCCCTGTAATTTTTGTGTAACATTTATGTAATCTATGCATCTTTTAAAATATGTAAATATATATATATATATAACTTTTATGTAAGCAAAAAAAAAAAAGACAAATTATATAAATTTTCACTGTTATGAACGAATTATAACAAGCAAACTCATAGAATTATAATATAGAATATAGGTTACCAGTAAAAGATAGGGGTTATAGCATGTAGAGTTGATGTTTAACTTGTACAGGATTTCTATTTAAGCTGAGGGTAAATGTTTGGAAATGGATTGTCGTGATGGTAGCACATTATTGTGAGTGTGATCAACAGCACTGATCTACACAGTTGACTATGATTTGAAAGGATCTAAGTCTATGTATATTCCTAGAATAAAAATTAAAAGATGAAACATAGGACTTTACAACACACCCACACACAAAAACAGAAACAAAAAATAACCCATTTGATTATGATGAATAATTCTTTTATTACATTGTTTGATTTGATTAGTATTTTATTGAGGATTTTTGCATCTGTATTCATTATTATAGAAATGGGTTTGTAATTTTCTTTCTTTGTAGTATCTTTATCTGGCTTTGGTATTACAGTGATATTGGCTCCATAAAATGAATTTGGTAGTAATTCTTCTTGTTCAATTTTTTGGAAGAGCTTGGGTAAGATTGGTATTAAATATTCTTTGAATGCTTGGTATAACTCATCTGTGAAACTGTCTGTTCCTGGGCTTTTCATTTTGGGTAGCTTTTTGATGACTGTTTCAATCTCTTAACTTCTGATTGACTTGTTGAGGTCTTCTCTTTCTTTTGGGTCAGTGTAGGTTGTTTGTACATTTCTAGGAATTTTTCCATTTCATCTACATTGTCTAGTTTTTTGGCATAAAGTTGTTCATCATATCCTCTTATGAACTCTCTTATTTCTGTGGAGTCAGTAATAATGTTCCCATTTCCATTTTTTATTTCATTTATTTGCATCTTCCCTCTTTTTTTCTTAGTCAGTCTAGCTAAGGGTTTGTTGATTTTTTTAATCTTCTTGAAGATCCAACTTTTGGTTTGGTTAATTCTCTCTACTGCTTTTTTGTTGTTGTTGTTGTTCTCAATTTCATTTATTTGTGCTCTGATCTTTGTTATTTCATTCCTTCTGCTTGCTTTGGGATTAGTTTGCTGGTTTTTCTAATTCCTCTGGCTTTGTAGTTAGGTCATTGATTTTAGCTATTTCTCCTTTTCTAATGTAAGCATTGAGGGCTAAATATTTTCCTGTCGACACTGCCTACACTGCATCCTATAGGTTCTGATATATTGTGGTCTCATTATCAGTCATCTCAAGATATATACTGATTTCTCTTGAAATTTCCTCTTTGACAGACTGATTATTTAAGAGTGTGTTGTTTAGGAAACGGATGTGGCTCAAGAAGTTCGGCGTCCGTCTACCATATGGAGAGACCGGGGTTCGATCCCCGGGACCTCCCGGTAAAAAAAAAAAAAAAAAAAGTGTGTTGTTTAATCTCAGTATCTATGTGAATTTTACCTTTTTCTGCCACTTGATGATTTCCAGCTTTATTCCATTATGGTCAAGGAAAGTGCTTTGTATAATTTTGATTTTATTGGATTTATTGAGATCTGCTTTGTGAAACAACATCAGGTCTATAGCCAATAGGCAATTTGATGTAATTATGAATTCCAAAAATATAATTGGATCATGCTTGTAAACTGATCTGTTAATCTGTTCATGATTAAGTTATGATTAGGGAATTGACTGGGCCACGTCAGTAGGGCATTGAGCCCCACCCCTTGGTGGGTGGGGAATAGAATATAAAAGGCAAGGCAAAGGACAGAGGGAGAGGTTTTTGAGAAGCAGTTTTGATGTTGGAGATTTGATGTTGGAGAGAAGGCCCCAGGAGAAGAGAAGTGAGCCATTCGCCTGATAGTCTACAGCTGACCTTGCGGAGGAACCAGAAGAGCTAAGCCTGGAGAGAAATGCAGCCCCAGGAAGAGAGGAACCCAAGAAGCCTGAACTCTGGCAAACATTTGCAGCTGTCTTGCTCTAACACGTGGCAATGGACTTTGGTGAGAGAAGAAACTTAATGCTTTATGGCCTGGTATCTGTGGACTTCTACCCCATATAAATACCCTTTATAAAGACCAACCCATTTTTGGTATTTCACATTAGCACTTTGACTGACTAATACAAGGTCTATCCTGGAGAAAGTTCCATGAGCACTTGAAAAGAATGTATATCTTGCTCTTTGGGGGTAAAATGTTCTGTATGTGTCTATTAGGTTTAGTTCATTTATCATATTACTCAAGCTTTCTGTTTATTGATCCTCTGCCCAAATGTTCTATCCAATGCTGTGATTTGTGTATTGAAGTCTCCAACTATTATAGTAGAGAAGACAATTTCTCCCTTCAGTTTTGCCAGTGTTTGCCTCATATATCTTGGGGCATCCTGGTTAAGTGTATATACATTTATGGTTGTTATTTCTTCCTGATGAATCATTCTTCTTAATATGTAATGTCCTTCCTTGTCTCTAAGAGTTTTGCTTTTAAAGTCTATATAATCTGATAGAAGTATATCTACTCCAGCTTTTTTTGGTTACTGCATGCATGGAATACCTTTTTCCAACCTTTCACTTTCAAGCTATTAGTATAGCTGGGTCTAAGGTGAGTCTCTTTTGGACAGTATATAGAGGGCTCATATTTTCTTATCCATTCCACCAATCTGTGTCTTTTGATTGAGGTATTTAATTCATTAATATTCAATGTTATTACTGTAAAAGCAGTTATTTCATCCATTTTGATCTGGGTTTTATCTGTCATTTTATTTTCATCACTTTTATGACACTTTTAATTACTGTTACTGACACAGACATCATTTGTAGACCCTTTTCCAAGCTGCTCTCTCTTGTCTTTTCTTTTCATACTGTAACACTCCCTTTAGTATATCCTGCAATGCCAGTCTTTTTGTTATAAACGCTCTCAATTTCTGTTTATCTGTGAATATTCTAAACTCACCCTCATTTTTGAAAGATAATCTTGAAGGATATAAAATTCTTGGCTGGCAGCTTTTCTCTTGCAGTATCTTAAATATATCATACCACTGCCTTCTTTCCTTCATGGTTTCTGATGAGAAATTGGCACTTAATCTTATTGGGTATCCCTCATATGTTATGCATTGCTTTTCTCTTGCTGCTCTCAGAATCCTCTCTTTGTCTCTGGCATTTGACATTCTGATTAGCATGTGCCTCCAAGTTGATCTATTTGGATTTAGTCAGATGGGAGTACTTTGTGCTTCTTGGACATGGATAACTATGTCCTTCAATAGGGTTGGGAAATTTTCTTCCATTATTCCTTCAAATACTCCTTCTGCCCCCTTTCCCTTCTCTTCTCCTTCTGGGGCACCCATGACATGTATTTTTGCACATCTCTTGCTGTAATTTATTTTCCTGAGACCCTGTTCAATTTTTTCCATTATTTTCTTCATCTATTTTTTTGTAAGTTTGCTTTCAGAAGCCATGTCTTAAAGTTCACCAATTCTTTCTTCTGCTTTCTCAAATCTACTGATATATTCCTCCAGTGTATTTTTAATTTCATTTATTGCACCTTTCATTCCCATAAGGTCAGCTATATTTCTATGTATGCTTTCAAATTCTTCTTTTTATTCACCCAGTGTCTTCTTAATATCCTTAATCTCTTTAGCCATCTCATTGAAATTATTAAGGAGATTTGTTTGAACATCTAATATTAGTTGTCTCAACTCCTTTATGTCATCTGCAGTTTTATATTTTTCCTTTAACTGGGCCATATCTTCCTGTTTCTTGGTATGGAATGTAATTTTTTTGTTGGTGTTTTCACATCTGGCTTGCTAAATATATTTATTCTGTGTGCAGTTTTTCCTTTTAGTTTAAGGCTTTCTTGTCTTTTCTCCCTTGCTCATTGTATAGTAGCAGTCAAAGATGTAGTTGGTGCTGTAAGCTATGGATACTGAAAATACCCATATTACCCAAGGAATTGATGAAGGTTCTCCTACCTTTCTCCTCTGTCAGGTGTAGGGAAAGAGCTGCAGCAGTGTATAATATCCAAGTTTGGCAGGGAAGACTGTCTGTAGTTGCCCAGAGAAACTGATGAAGATTCACACCCTTTCCTCCCTACCTTGGGTAGAGATGGAGCTAAAATTGTCTGCCACAGTCTATGACATGTTGGTTCAAAATAACTACAGTTGCCCTGGTAAACTGAGATAGCACCAGACCCCCTACCTGCTGGTGTTAGGAATGGACCCTCTGGAATGCCCAACAATCTAATTTGTGTGGACTGAATATACCTGCAGTTCCCCTGAGAAGCTGAGGGAGTACTGTCATTTCTGCCTTTTAGGGGCTGGGAATAGAACCACCAAAACCCAACATTTCAGTTCCTGTAGACCAAAAGCACCCACCATTGCCTGGAGAGACTGAGGAAACACCAGCTCTTCTTCTATCCTATTGGGTGGTGAGGGTGGTTCTATGGGTGCCTAACAGTTCAGTCCTTTTAGGCTGAGAATACCTGCCATTGCCTGGAGAGGCTGAAGAAACACCATCCACTTCCTATGCTATTAGGACATGGGGTTGGATCCATATGCCCTCAAATGTTCATTCCCTGTGGGCCAAAAGTACCCACAACTGTATGGAGAGGCTATTGAAACACCAGACCCCTCCAATCCCACTGGGGGTGGGGGTGTATCCATAGGCATCCAACAATCCAGTCCATGTAGGCCAAAAGAGTCTTCTGTTGCCCAGAAAGGCTGTGGAGACACCAGCCACTTCCATTCCTATTGGGGGGTGAGGGTGTATCCACAAGTACCCACCAGTACAGGCTGTGTGGGCCAAAAGCACCTGCAATTGCCCAGAGAGTTTGGGCAAACCCAGTCTGTCTCTTGTCCTATTTGGAATGGAGGTGGAGCTACAGGTGCCCAATGGTCAGGTTTGTGCAGCTCAATAGCACCTACAGTTGCCCTGAGGGGCTGAGGGAACACCAGCCCCCTCCCATCCAAGTGGAGATAGACTTGAAGGCACTCCACAAACCAGTTCATGTGCTGAAAACACCTGCCATTGCACAGAGAGACTGGGGATACCCAGTTCCTCTCCTATCTTATTGGCATGGGGAGATGCAGTCCCAGGTGTCTGACTCTTCAGTCTTTGCTGGTGGAGAGCACCTGCATTTGCCTGGAGAGCCTGGTGAAGGTCCTGACAGTTTCCTCTCTGATGGAGGTGGGGCTGGAGCCTAAGCTAAGGCTGCAGTCCAATCTTGGTGGAAAGAAGCCAGTCCCTAACTTCACTGGATTTTGAGTAAGCCAGGCTTCCCCTCATGTCAGGAATGAATTAAAATGGCAGCTACTGGACTCTTTCCAACTTGGACAGGCTCAAACCCTAGCTGTTTTTAGGATTATACTTTAGCCAGCTGAGTCTACTACTCAGTAGCTGAGGACAGCAGACAACTGTCTTTTCCTCCACTATTTATGGGAAATGGAGCTTCTAACTCCAGCCACAGAATAGCTTCTGAGGTAGCTTGCACAGCTAGAGTAGGGTGGGCACTGGCCTCTGCAATGTGGCTTACACTTTCCCAGAGAGATGGTGCAGTTCCCGCCAGCTTCCTCCCTGCTGGAGATAGGCCTGGGGTTTAGTTAAAGCTGCAATGAGATCTGGGTGGAAAGAAGCCAGTCCCTACCTACACTGTGATTTTCAATCAGCACAGCTTCCCCTCATGCCAGGGATGGAGTCAAAAGGGTGGTTACCAACATCCTTCTGACATGGACAGGCTCAAAGTTTAGCTGTTCCTAGAATTATACTTTAGCTTGCCGAATTTACTAATAAGTAGCTGAGATTGCTGCCACACTGAACCTTCCTTCCCCATTTTTTGGGAAATGGACCTTCCATTTCCAGTCACAGAATAGCTCCTGAGGCAGCTTGCACCAAGGGCACCAACCTCCATGGCTTTGAGGGCTCTAGTCAAGAATCCTCTATGCAGATGAGCAGTCTCCTCCTTCCATACTTTCAAGGATTTTGCCGGATACTCTTCTGTTCTCCTGGGGCCCCCAAACAGGTGCGTTAGATAGTTCTGGGTGATTACTAACTGCCCCGGAGCACGAGCTGCCTGAAGGAGCTCCTTACTTTGCTGCCATCTTGGCTCTTTCCCTACTTGTGGGTATTTTTTAAATTAATTTTTTTATTTTTACTTTTTGCCCATTTATTGATAATGCATATTAAAAACAAACAAATAAAACACACACATCAGACTTCTACAAGATTGCACATAGAGCTAATCAAAAAAGTTCCCTCTATTTTTTTGGTCTGGTACCGTATTTCTGGCCCCTTATAGCAAATCTGCATCTTGATCAGGTTCTAGGATATGACTTCATTGGATCAATTTCATGACTGCACTTCTACCCTGGTCTTGTGTTTGGATTCTTTGTTGCATGCTTCTAATCATGAAGGTAAGTTCACAGGTAGTTTGTAGAGTGAACGATAAAGCGATTTTTTGCGAGTGCTGTCAATGTGGGACTTTTTTTGCTTCTGATTCAAAAATGGCAACAGGAGCTCAATTTGTGCTCTTGGAGGGCAAAGTGGCGGTTCCCAAAGGTGGCAGGGGTGTTGTGCCAGATTTGAGGAGAAACTAGCTCCTTCCTGAGTTTGGCGACTGACTACTGCTGCTGGTGGCTTTTAAATTCCTTTTAAAATTTCTGTCCATTCAAGGTGACGGTGGTAGGATTTCTGAAGAGGATGACCACACCCCCACCCTGACCCCCTTCCACCCATCACGTGCCAGGGGTATTTGGGAGCGCACTTCTGGATTCTGGTTGTTTTTTTTTTTTTTGCAGTGTGACCATCATGGTGATTCTAGAATGAATGGTAAGCTTTATTTCTAGAAGAGGAGGTCAAAGGGAAACACAGGCAACCCTGGGTCTCCACCCCACACCTGAGACTCCACATGTTTTCTGCGAGCATCACCACCACCTAGGAACCTGAAACTGGTCTAAGCTGGCCAGAGAGACAGGTCCAAAGGAGGGAGTCTGTGACCCACTGGCTCCCAGGGTTCCCCCAAGATGTTGTCCAAGTTAACCTGGCCTCTCATGGCCATAAGGTGAACCATCCCACTTGTGATCTGCCCTGCTGGTTAGTTGGGTACCCTTACCAACCACATTTATATGGGCCTGCAAGTTGGCCCCTCTGGAGTACCACAGGGTGGGTGGGACCCAGCTGTGGCTGGGGCTATGCTTTGTTTTCCATGTGTGGGAGAATTGGATCTGCCAGTTTGGGGGGATGTACTGAGCCCTGGACACCCATTTTCAGTGACTAGGGGTTGGGTGCTGTAGGGAGGGCCAGGGAGCTGCCCAGGAGGTCAATGAGCCTCAAAGCCATATCAAATTTCAGGCAGAGTAATTTATTAGATCACCAGCATAGTGGTGGTCTAAAGTGTGACTTCAGCCCACCCTCATGACAGGGGGTATGAAGAGAAACTTCAGCCCATCTGACTGACTTGGGCTGGCCCTTAAATAACAAAGAAGTAGGGTTTTAGTAAGGACAAAGGGAAAGTACTGACTTTTACTCTGTTGGGAGGGGGTCTTGGGGGGAATAGGTTTACATGTTGCAATGCAAGTTATGTCTTTCAGGGATAGAGGGTGGGGTTTTGACTATCTGATATTGGGGAAAAGGAAATGGTGCCAGCTTGGTTGCAGGCTGGGGTCATAGGTGGGTTATTTTGACAAATGGGGCTAACATTCCCAATTTATTTTTATATAGTTAAGGGGTAGGAAGGGAGAGTGGATATTGGGTTGATGACTCATTGAGCTGTTTCCAGCTGTTTTTGGGTGTTGTTGGATTCAGTTGTTTTTTGTTTGTTTGTTTTAGCATGGTTTTTGGTTCAGGGCAGGTACTGAATTTCTGCAGCAGAAGATTATTTATGGCATTTCAGATGGTTGTTTGCATAAACTAAGTTACCATGTGGAAGGTGTATGGACCTGCTTATATGAGGAGAATGTAAGTTATTAGTGATGTAAGGATAGGAATTGGCCATGAAATTTAGGGCTGGTTGTGAGGACTATTGTTCCCAAGAGTGTGAAGGGAAGGATTACTAACAGTATATAAGCACATTGAAAATTAGTTTTAGCATATGATGAGTTTACATAGCACACATAAAATTTTAGTGGAATAGGAGACTTTAGATTATTAACTGTCATTTTAACAATGCTTTTGTGTGATTTTTATTTTTCATGGATTTAATATTTCCAACCTGTAGGACTGCATGGGCCTATGGATAAAATGATTTAATTTTTTCCCAGTTTGTATAGTTTGAGGCATAGGCAACAACAAATTTTTATTACATTCCCTTTTGGGCCATAGGATGGCTGGCACTTTAACTTGTAACTTTAGTGTCTGCCTTGGTCTTGTTGTTAGAATTTTAACTGAAGCTGTAGCCACAGTTCAGTGTTGGCTGGTTAAAAGAGTCCTGATGTAATATCTGCAGCAGTGAAAGCATACCATGCTTCTTCTAAGAGCAGGAGAGTATTGATGTCACACATGTTGGAGTGAGCATGATGGACACTCATGGGTGATGTTTATGAGCTGTTGGCATATAACAGGCAGCTGGAATTGCTGCCACAGGGTTCAGTAGTCATGGTGTTCATTTTTCTTATGTAGCCACTTTGTGGATTTTTGGGTTTCAATGGTATGGTTCTGGATCTTCACAAGGGTATCTGCTTTAACAGTCCTGAGAGGGGTGGTAGAGAAGTGGGCAGGGATATGACAGATGGTTTCCTGTGCTGCTGGCAGGCATTTTAGATGTCTTTATTTATTTATTTTTTATTGTGTGTAAAAATAAAAATTTTCACAATACATACCAATATTTGTAAAATGATATATAAATATCTATGCATATGTCTTTTTAACAGTTCTCTTCCTCACAGAGGGTGGTTCACTAGAGTTCATTGTTCCTGTCTTGTTTTTAGTATTTGCAATCCACTCCCAGATAGGGATGGCAGTTTTCAGAGGGACCAGACACCAATGGGTTAGGACTTCTACTTGGAACAGGGTATGGTATGCCACATACGGTTGCTTTTTTTATTAAGGGGCTATATTGTAATTTGACCTCTTTTACAATTGTAATTACAACCCAAAGGGTATTTGCTTAGGATGTTGTCTCTGCCACAACTTTACTGAAAACTAATGTTGGTGCTGGCTACATTCAATTTACAGGGTAAGTTAGAGTCCTCCATCTTTACTGATAGAGCGTGTATTATTGTTTTAAAAGCAGCCTGCTGAGGGGGTGTTCTTATTTCCATGCACACTTTTTGTTTTATTAACACATACAATGATTTTAACATCTGAGCCAAATGAAGGATGAAGGGTTTTCAGTATCTCAAAACTCCCAGAATGGTCATTGATTGTTTTGGAGTCTGGGGTGTGGGAAAACATTATACTTTAACAACACTTAAGAGTTTGACAAAGCAGCAGGGACCTTGAAGCTTGTCCCAACTGTTTGCTCATCTCAGGATCTTAAGACAAGATACCATTGTTTCTGATGCTTCTTTTAATTCTGAAAAAAAGATTACTGGTTAACATAATATCCTCAATATAATGAAATAGAGCTACAGCCACAGGTTTCTTTCATGCAGCCAGATTCTGTGCCACCAGATCAGGACAGATCATTGGGCTATGCACACTGCCTTGGGGAAGCACTGTAAAATCCACCATTGGTTTCTTTATGTGAAAGTGAGTGCCTGCTGGCTTGACTTGCATAAGGAGATACTAAAGAAAGCTTTAGCAACTTTTAAAACAAAGTGATAGTGATTTAATTGGATATTATTTTTTTGCAACAATCTAGCAATGTTTGGGACTATTACACATAGCAGTGGTGTTATTTTAACTTATAATAATTTATTATTATGCACCACTCATGGCAGCCTTCAACGGTCAGTTTTTTTTTTCCTGCAGCTATAGGGCTGTTTTATTTAGCGGAAGTGGAGCAAATCAGAGGAATATGAGCCTAATTATTTGCATCTTGCTTCCCAGGTGGAGAGGTTGTTTCTGTGACACATACCATTTTTAAAAATAATTAAAATCATGATTAACAATATGATACTTTTATCTAATATTGTGCAGGAAACCTTATTAAATTTGGGGGAATTTTATACATTCTTTAATCATTTGAACCTTATACTCATACAAGTTTAATTAACAGAGTGTTAAAGAATCCATTTTAATTTTATAACACTTTAAAACATTTTCCATTTAACTTATAACATATTAAATGAACTCAACTATTTTTAGTGCTTCCCTTTTTATAAGGTGAAAGAATAAAGCTATTGCAATAATTAGAAATAAAAAGATACTTTTATGGATTTGACTTTGAGAAAGCAGGTTTGAACTCTATGTTCTTTTAAAAGTAATAAGATTTGTTTCTCTTAAACAACCAAGGAAATGATCATGTTAAAGTACAAGAAGTTATTATGATAAAAACAGATTATCTTCTCTTTATATATTGATTATTCAAGAGGAAAACTCTATAAACTTTTTTATAAGACAGATCAATGATTTAATAAACTTTGCTATTTTAGCAGAGAAAGAAAAAAAAATTAAATTTGCACCAGTATATTATTTAATACTACAGCTTTTAAAACTTTATAGACAGACCCAATGAATTTTACTTAACTTTAACCATGAAAATTTATTTTCCATGAACTTTTTCAACTTTCTGTATTTATTCAAGTTTTGTCTCACATTTTTTTCTTTCTTAATAACCAGTCATTTTATCCTGATAAAATTACTTTCTTTTTCTAATAATAAAAACACATTTTATATATTTTGCATACTTAAGTTACCAGAATAACTATAGAAATTGTTTTAAAGTAAACTTCTTAGAACATACAATTGTCATGATCACATTAACAGGTATTTTATTTTAGCAGTTCAGGAAAAGCTACTTTTTTTCATTGTTTTCTGGCAGCCTAAGTTTTTCAATGGAATCAAGATTATCTTCTCTTTACCACCACTTTAATATGCAGATTGAGGTGGCTTCTGACAGGCTTTTCTGTCATGATGTTATTTTTGTTATTAACATCAATTCAGTTTCTGTTTAATAATGATTTTCTGGAATTATTTAAATGTTTCAGGTTAAACAGTGCTTTTACAAACATAACTATTTATAATCACACAGACTATACTTATTTCATTTTAAGACAAATTTTACTTTAAAGAACACATTTTAACACTTAATGTTACCTCCTACAATACCTTCTACAACTTGCCATATGTATTCAAGTTCTGTCTTACATATTTTCATCCTGCTTTTTGAAAAACAGTCATATTGTTTTAAGACAAAACACACTTTCTTGAACAAACAACAAATTTTAGTCAGCACTTCCACAAACTTTTTACTTTTTTCAATATCCATTTGTTTCACATTCTTCATTCCATTCTGTGAAGAAAAATAAACTATTAATTTTAATTCAGGCAAAAACCATTTTTGAAGGGGTTTGCAGTAATTTTAAAGGGGTTTGCAGTTTATTCAAAACTTACAATTTTCATCATTTTAAAGATTTAACACATATAGTGCTAATTTATTTTATTAGCATCCATGATTATTTATTAATAGAAGTTATTTGATTTTTTGACCATTTGGATAGAGCTCTTTTAAGAATTTTCATTTATTAATTTAATATTACCATCTGGAAGTATCAAAATATACATTGATACTGAACAAACACACAAACACAAAAAGAGTTTAAAAAACATCAACCAAAACATAAACCTCATTAACTTGACTCATAATTTTTACTTTTTTGGTCTGGCTGTTTTTAAGCTTTTTATTATTTATTTTAAGCTTTTTATTATTTTACATTTCTGGTTTTATTGCTTTTAGGATTATTTTTGGAATCAGTGTTGCTTGTAATATGCACACTTGTTTTTGGAAACACTATTGCTAGTAATTAGCAACTAGTTAAGAATATTTGAGCAGTATAAATGCAGTTAAGTTTTAATTTAGCAGTTTAGATAGGTAGATATTTAACACACATATTTGGGATTATTACTATTTAGGAATACACTTAGACTTAAAATTTAGGAGTAAGCTAAAGGCTTGCTTGTAAGAGGTGAGTAATTGTAACTTTGATAGTTTGCAGGGCATCAAGAAGGACAGGATAGAACATCTAAGTGCCTATCACCCCACTCAGTGGGGTTCCTGAGAGCTCTGGAGACACCCTGGTCGTATATAAGGGGGGATAGCCCCAGAGACTGATGCCTTATCAGTGGGTTCTATTTTGGAATCTGTGCTCCTGAGAGTGACAGAATTAGACTCAAATAAGTCCTCCCTGCACATGGTTCACCAGTCCCTTCTATTCAAACCTACATGTGATTCTGGAGTTCCTTAGGTATACTTCCAGAGACTGGAGCCTCCCGCCTACCTATGTGCCAGGTGTGCATGAAATCTAGGTGGAGCTGTAACTCCTACCCTACAGGTCAATGGACTCATCCAAGTCACCTGGTGAGGAGACAACGATGGGAAATGGCCATCCCAGGGAATGGAGAGGGCCTGCATCTGCAGGCAGGATCATCCCACCCACCATATCCATGGGATATAAGCCCTCTATCACTTGGAGTTGGAGTGGACATCACCATCCCAGTCGCCTCTGGATTGGGGGAAGAACTATGGACTAGACTGGACTTGATGGTATTCTCTTGCTCACATATGGTGATTCTTGCAATGCAAGTAATTATAACAATGAGGTGGAGCCAGTGGCCACTTGACAGTTTTTGG
>JAKSZT010054003.1:817566-873567 GCA_026826555.1 Tolypeutes matacus
TGGGAGAGAGTGTGGTCTACAGTGTGAACTGTGGTCTATGGTTGGTGTCAAGGCTCCAGGATGTGTAAGTTCATTGAGGTTGGTGGGCCACACTGTGGGAGATGTTTGTGTGGGATGTGGTGGGAGGTGTGGGAGGTGGGCAACATGGGAATCCCAGTGGGTTCTGTGTAATATTTTAGGTAATCTAAGCACCTCTTAAAATATATGTGTATATATATATATAAATAACATTTTTGTAAGCAAATACACATATATGCATATATATTTATATATCATTTTACAAATGTTTGTATGTATTGTGAGAATTTTGATTTTTACCCATAATAATAATAATAAAAAAAGAATTTCTATATTCTTTACATAGTCTTCTCATTAAATACACCTGAATAAACTTCATGTTTACATTGAAAAAAAAAAAAAGAAGGACAGGATACTGGGGTTTGGTGGGCTGCAATGAATTTCAGTGTTTCAGACTGAGTTTGGTAGGAAAAGGGGGAACAGAGGAGGGAGTACATGGGTGAAGAGGTGGCATTTGTGTGGGTATGGCAAAAGAAGGGTTGTGAGGGGTTGTGAAACTATTTCATTGACCACCACTATTGAGATTGAGGAGTGAGTTAAGGGTTCAGAGAATTCAGGGAAGGCAGAGTTAAGTGGTTTCTGTATTAATAACAAATGAGAGATTAGAGAGGGAGAAGGGGAAATGAATGTGTGCAAGGCTTTCTGCATCAGCCACTTTTGGAGTGAGAGGCAGGACATGGGGAAGGGCGATTGAGAGCAGGGAGTTGGGCTTGAGAGTGACAGGTAAGTGGAGAGAAGGGAAGGGATTCAGGGGGAGGTGTAGGGGAGTGGGAAGAGGATGGAGTAGGTTTGGTGGGTGCTGATAGGGTGTATGGTGGTGGGGGGCATTATCAGAGGGGTTCAGGTTGGAAGCTGCAGAGAAGGAAGATTTGATAGGCAGAGGGAGTGACAGACAGAGAAGAAAAACCTGAACTTAGGGGATCTCAGACCACTTGCCATTGTGTTGGAGGGGAAAGAGTGAGTTCAAAGACCTCTTTGGAAAAGGGTGTATGAGAGAAGAGATACAAGTGTCCTCAAATCTCTTATTCTCAAACTAGTTAGGCAGGTAACTAGACACAGAGCCAGGCATCCCTGAAGATGGGAGGTCAGGTGATGGTGACTGTTCCCTGAGGCCAGAGAGGATCATTGATCTAGTGCTAGGATTTTTGGAGAAAAGGAGGCAAATTACTAAAAAAGACACAGGATCCTCTGGAGAGGTCCCAAAACTCACCCGAAGTCGACTCGGCATTGGGTGTTTGTTGGTGAAACTGCAATGGCAGGGTCAAGGATCACTATGGAATTGATCTACCTCAATGAGGCCTCCCAGGTTTTCTGCACCAAACTGTTAGATCCCAGTTCAATGGGGCTCAGAGGCAGATCAAAGTTAGGAGAAAGTTTATTGGATCGCCGGAGTGGCAGGGGTCTAAAGAGAGATTTTAGCCTACCCTAATGGTCGGGGTCTAAAGAGACTTCAGCCCATCTGACTGTTTTGGGCTGACCCTTGAATAGCATGAGTGTGGGGTGTTAGCGAGGACAAAGGGAAAGTACTGATTTTTACTCTGTTGGCAGGGCATCTTGGGGAGGATGAGGCAAAGTGTTGGAATTTTCAATAGGTTGTTTGACAATCTTGTGATAGGATTTGAGGTAAGGCATACTCTATTATTTCAGGGGCAGAGAGTGAAGATTTTGGCCATTTGTCATTGGGGCATGGGAGACTTGGTGAAGCCAATTTGGGTTTATGAATGGGTCATTTTGATGGATTTGGCTAACATTTGGCCATTTTTCATAGGGACGGGGGAGACTGGCTGGGCCGGATGGGGGTCATGAGAGGGTTATTTTGGCAAATGGAGCAAACAGGTTTCACTTTTTCAAAGTGCCCATCATGGTGACCAGATTCTCGAATGAATGCTAAGCTTCATTTCCAGAGGAAATCAAAGGGAAACACAGGCAACCCTGGCCCTCCACCCAACACTCTAGAATCCACCTGTTTTCTGAGTACCCACCACCACCACCCAGGAACCTGAACTGGTTTAAGCTGGCTAGACAGAGAAGCCCAAGGGAGGAAGTCTGTGACCCATCAGCCCCCAGGATCCATCCAAGACATTGTCCAAGACCACCCCAGTCCAAATGGGAGGAGGGGTGAGCTATACCACTTGGGGACAGTTTTGCTTGATTGATGGGTGCATGCTAACAGCTTCTTTTATATGGGTCCATAAGTTGTACCCTCTGGGGCACACCCATTTTGGGTGGGGCTCAGGTATGGCTGGGTTTTGTCTTACACTTGGGCAGGAATCGGGTATGCCAATTTTGGGGGATGTGTAGAGCCCTGGACACACATTTTTGGTGATTACCATGGGGTGGTACAGGGAGGGCAAGGGAGCTCCCCAGGAGTTCCTCATGGGTAGCACCCACATCTGACCAGGAATGATATGGGTCCCTCTCCATCTTAAGGAATAATCCCATCATAGAGTCTGGTGGCAGTTGTACATTGTGCTACTGTGAAAATCTCCCTTACCTATATACACAGCTTCTGGAGATATTGCCATATAATCTTGCAGAGCACCGGCGGCATGAGCAATTTTCCAGTCACACCAACTGACAATAAGTGCTTCCATGTCTACTGCCAGATCCTCTCCAACCCTAGTCTTTTTCTTTTAATCCAAAATTTGGGGGAAATTTATGGAACAGGTACATTCATTAAAATACACACACATTTACAATGTACAGATCACAGATACAGATACTCCATAGAAGTTCCAACACTTACTGTTTTAGAATATCCCTTGCCCCTGATAACACTTATATTCAGGTCCTGTGAATTACAGCTTAGAAAGAGAGGTGTGGGGGCATTACCACAATACTCAGAAAACAGAATATCACATTTTTCCATTATAAATTTATAGTAATCTCACAAAAGCTATAAATGTTCAGTTTAGATAAACAATCAATTAGGCATCTAATTTTCAGATGAATAGCAAAATGGGCTAGTTTTTAAAATTTGAATTCTTCAGCTATCTCAAATCTACACATAATTTTTTAAAGGGGAAAATAAATGGTTCTATATTAATAATAGGAGACTATAATAAAACTTCAAATAATGGCTAGAATATCCTGACAAAGGACCAATGAGGGGATGGAGGATTACACATAATTTTTTATTTTTTTTATTTTACTTTATTTTTAACTTTATTTTTTAAAGAAGTTTAAGATTATATAAAAGTTACATAGAAAACAGGAAATTCCCAGATACGCCACTCCCTCATTCTCCCACACTTTACCACATTAGCAACATCCTTCATTAGTGTGGTACATTTGTTACAATTGATGAACACATGTTGAAGCATTGTTACTAACTGTGTCTAGAGTTTACATTATAGTTTACACATTGAACCGCACAATATTATAGGTTTTTTATTTTATTTTAAAAGATGCTCAGATTGCATAAATGTTACACAAAAATTACAGGGATTCCCATGTTCTCCATCTCCCACACCTCCCATAACATCCCACATAAACATCTTTCATTAGTGTGGCACATCACCTGCAATGGATATACACATCCTGGGGCTTTGCCACTAAGCATGGACCATAGTTCACATTGTAGACCACACTCTCTCCCACACAGTTCTGCATGGTATATGCTGATGTAAAATGGCCTATATCTGCCATTGTAATGTCACTCAGGATAATTCCCAAGTCCTGAGAAAGCACCTGTATTACAACTGCTTTTCCCTTCCCTGCCCCAAAGCATCTAATGGCCACTGGCTCCACTTCACTGTTGTAATTTCTTCCATTGCTTGAATCACAATATGTCTACAACAGAATACCATTATGTCCACTCTAGTCCATAGCTCTTCCCCCAATCATGAGGAGTTTGGGATGGTGATGTCCACTCCACCTCCAAGTGAGAAGGGTCTTATATCCCATGGATATGGTGGATGGGATTATCCTGCATGCAGGTGCAGGCTCTCTCCATTCCCTGTGATGGCCATTGTCCATCATCATCTCCTCACCAGGTGACTTGGGTGAGTCCATTGAGCTGTAGAGTAGGAGTTGCAGCTCCACTGAGTTCCAGGCACAG
Organism: Tolypeutes matacus; assembly: GCA_026826555.1. Lineage (NCBI taxonomy): Eukaryota > Metazoa > Chordata > Mammalia > Cingulata > Chlamyphoridae > Tolypeutes > Tolypeutes matacus. The sequence goes on from JAKSZT010054003.1 coordinate 821,705, forward strand.
CTGGCACATGGTCAGGCCAGAGGCTTCAGTCTCTGGAAGTACACCTACAAACTCCAGCATCACATATAGGTTTGAATAGTAGGGACTGATGGACCATGTGCAGGGAGGACTTATTTGAGTCCAACTCTGTCACTCTCAGGAGCACAGATTCCAAAGTATACCCCACTGATAAGGCATCAATCTCTGGAAATATCCCCCTTTATATAGGACCCAGGTGTCTCCAGTGCCCTCAGGAGCCCCTCTGTGTGGGGTGATATTCACTTTGGTGTTCTATGAGATCCTACTGAGGTGTGCATAAGTGTTACCTCTGGGATGACCTGCCAACTCTCTTTGTAGACTCTTAACCACATGAACTCATTTGTCTTTACCTTTTCCCCCTTTTATTCAAGATATTTTCCAGTCATATTGCCAGTTGGCTCCTGGTATTAATACATAGTTGTCAGCGAGGCTCATCCCCGGGAGTAATGTCCCTTGCTGGGGGGAACGTAATGCATTCATTTGTTGAGTTTGGCTTAGAGAAAAGCCACATATGAGCAACAAGGGGGCTTTCAGGTGGCAACCCTTAGGCACCCCATAACAGTAGGCTAAGTTTCAATTACAAGAGCAAAGACTCATAAGGTTAGTCATCAATAAAAAGAACCCATCAGTGGACCATCTTCCTTTGCCAGACACTGCCCCTGCTCTCGGGGGACTGTTTCTGCTCCCTTGGAGAATGTGGCAGAGCTCTCCAGGCTGGGAATTCAGTATTTCCTCATTTATTGAGTGATTGTCTATCCACGGTGACCATGCACCATCCCTTGATCATTTGAACAATTTTATTTACCTTTGATGTATATTAAGGTGAACTTCCTCCAATGCACCCCCCATCCCAGACACCCCCACCAATAATCCTCTGCTGCCCTCATTGTAACCCTTCTGTGATCTAAACCTTCCCTGAAGATGAAGCCCATATAATACCCAAATACAATAAAAAGGAAAATGAAATAATAATGATAAGTTTAAATGCAAGAGATAAAATACATGGAAACTCAGAAAAAAATAAACCTAAAAATAAAATAAAGTTAAATGACTGGGACATTCAAAAAATGGGAAAAAACAAAAAAAATTTTTTTAATTAAAATATTCATTATTGTTATTTCTTCCTTTTAAAACTGCATTATTGAGTGTCCAGTGTACCATGGCACCTTCCCCCTCTCACTCCCCAGTGTCTCCCAAATTTTCATTTAATTTTCAAAGAAGTTTTAGGTCACAGTAAAGTCACACACAGAATACTAGTGACTCTCATAAACCCAATCTCCTTCCACTTTCCTCACCCCGTATTAAAACTTTTTTGGGCAGATGGTAGCATGTTATAACTGTTATACAGATAGTGAAATATAGCTACTAAACATTGTCAATGGCTTACAGTATAGTTACAATTTAGATGGTATAGTTTAATAATTTTTGATGATAATTACCATGCCCTGTGTCCATTACTGTAAGGTGATGAAAAACATTTCCCATGACCACTAAATACCACCTATTTGATCTTTTCTGTTCCTTGCTTCCAATCACCCTGGGGCACATGACAATCCCCTGCCTTGACTCATTGCATGACAAGATTCATTGTTACATGCAACAAGAGGTCTTGACATGCTGATTATCCTCCCCTATTAGGATCCATCCTTGCTCCTAAGAGACACCCACCTGTCTCTTTCTGGGTGAATTGGTCCTCTCAAAGATGGGGTCCACCTCCCTCCAACACACCGTGTGGGTCCCCACTCCTTGATACAACACATTATGACAGGATGAACACTCACACACTCCCCAGAAGCCTACTCCAGTTGCACCCCATCCTGAATCCCCCCCAACCTTCACCCTAAACCAGTGGCACTACCTTGTCATATTGCAATAAGAACATTACCAATCCTGCACTTTCAACATCATACCCACAAATCCCATGTTCACCTAGTCCCCCTCCCATCTATCCCCCCAGTATCCTGGGTATTCTAACCTGCCCCTCCTAATCTACCTGCCTGTCAACCTGCACCACCAACCCAGTAATATCTCTACCCACCTGTCCTATCCTTCAACATGCAACTATACTCTATCACTTTACCATAGATTATGTCCATTTGGGTGATGGCTCAGAGCCTGCTCTTCTCTTTCTCTCCCTTGTTAACCTATTTTTCAGACTATGGTTCTCAGAGACTGCTCACTTTCCTCAGTTCAGATCAGTGAGGTCATATACTGTTCATCCTTCAGTGCCTGGCTTGCTTCACTCAACATAAGGTCTTCAAAATTCATCCACATTATTCCATGTGTTAGCACTTTATTCCTTCTTACAGTTGAGTAATATTCCATTGTATATATGTACCACATTTTGTTTATCCATTCAGCTGTTGATGAGCACTGGGGCTGAACCCAACTTTTGGAAATTGTGAACAATGCTGCTATGAATATTGGTGTGCATATATCTGTTCATGTCTTTGCTTTCAAATCTTCTGGGTATATACCCAGCAGTGGAACCGCAGGATCATATGGAAGATGTATTGTTAGTTTTCTACAAACTGTCTTCCACAGTGGCTGGACCATTCCACAATTGCACCAGCAGTAGATGAGGGTTCCTGTTCCTCCACATCCTCTCAACACTTATACTCTGCTGTTTTTTTTTAATATCTGCCATTCTGATGGATATAAGATGGTATCTCATTGTAGTTTTGATTTGCAATTCCCTAATAGCTAGCGATATCGAGCATTTTTTGATGTGATTTTTAGCCATTTGTATTTCTTCTTTGGAAAAGTGTCTTTTCAGGTCATTTGCCCATTTTTTAAAATGGGTTCTGTGTCTTTTTATTTTTGAGTTGTAGGATTTCTTTATATGTGCAGGATATTATGCTCCTATCAGATATATGGTTGCCAAATATTTTCTCCCATTGGGTAGGCAGCATTTTTATTTTCTTAATAACATCCTTTGAGCTTCAGAAGTTTTTAATTTTCAGGAGATCCCATTCATCTATTTTTTTTCTTGCTGCTCGTGCTTTGGGTGTGAAGTTCATGAAACTGTTTCCTATTAAAATATCCTGTAGATACTTCCCTACATTATCTTCCAAGTCTTTATGGTTTTGGCTCTTATATTTAGATCTTTGATCCATCTTGAGTTGATTTTTGTATAAAGTGTGAGATGGTATTCCTCTCTCATTCTTTTGGATGTAGATATCCATTTCTCAAAGCACCGCTTGTTAAAGAGGCCATTCTCTCCCAACTGAGTGGGCTTGGTGTCCTTGTCAAATATCAGGTGACTGTATATGCAAGGATCTGTATCAGAACTCTCAATTTGGTTCTGTTGGTCAGTAGGTCTATCCTTGTGCCAATACCATGCAGTTTTGAACTCTGTAGAATTGTAGTATGTTTTAAAGTCAGGAAATGTGATACCTCCAACTTCTTTATCTTTTTCAATATATCTTTGGCAATTCGGGGCCTCTTACCTTTCCAAATATATTTTGTAGTTAGTTTTTCCAGTTCCTTAGAAAATACAATGTTGATTTTCATTGGGATTGCATTAAATATGTAGATTAATTTGGGTAGGATAGACATCTTGATGATGTTTAGTCTTCCTATCAATGAACATGGAATATTCTTCCACTTATTTAAGTCTTCTTTGACTTCCTTTAACAGTGTTGTGTAGTTTTCTATATATAAGTCCTTTATATCTTTAGTTAAATTTATTCCTGGGTATTTGATTCTTTTAGTTACTATTGTAAATGGTATTTTTTTCTTGATTTCCTCCTCAGATTGCTCGTTATGGTGTTCAGAAGTGCTACTGATTTTTGAGCTTTGATCTTATAGCCTGCAACATTACTGAACTCCTTTATAAGTTCTAGAAGATTTGTTGTCGATTTCTCAGGGCTTTCTATGTATAGGATCATGTCATCTCCAAGTAATGAAATTTTAACTTCTTCTTTTCCAATTTGGATGCATTTTATATCCTTTTCTTACCTCAGTGCTCAAGCAAGTACTTCTAAGACAATGTTAAATAGGAGTGGTGATAGTGGACATCCTTGTCTTCTACCCGATCTGAGAGGGAAGGCTTTTAGGATTTCACCACTGAAAATGATGTTAGCTTTGGGTTTTTCATATACACCCTTTATCATATTCAGAAAGTTTCATTCTATTCCTATCTTTTGCATAGTTTTTATTAGGAGAGAGTGCTGTGTTTTGTCGAATGCTTTTTTTGCATCTATAGAGATGATCATGTGATTTTTTTCTTTCAAACTGTTTATGTGGTGTATTACATTGATTTTCTTATATTGAACCATTCTTGCATACCCAGGATGAAACCCAGTTGGTCATGGTGTATAACCCTTTTGATATGTTGTTGAATGTGATTAGCAAGTATTTTGTTGAGGATTTTAGCATCTAGGTTCATTAGAGAAATTGGTCTGTAATTTTCCTTTCTTGTGGTATCTTTGTTTGGTTTTGGTATAAGGGTAATGTTGGCATGGTAGAATGAGTTAGGCAATATTCCTTCTACTTCTATTTTTTGGAAAAACTTATGCAGAATTGGTGTTAGCTCTTTCCAGAATGTTTGGTAGTATTCAGGTGTGAAGCCATCTGTCCTTGGCTCTTTTTAGTTGGGAGGTTTTTGATGACTGAGTCTAACTCTTTACTTGTAATTGAACTGTTGAGTTCATCAATTTCTTCTTTCAGCAATGTAGGCTGTTTGTGAGTTTCTAGAAACTTGTCCATTTCTTCTAGATTATCATTCCTGTTGGCATATAAATTTTCAAAGTATCCTCTTATGATACTCTTTATTTCTGTGGGGTCAGTAGTGATATCACCTTGCTCATTCCTTATTTTATGTATTTGCATCTGTTCTCTCTTTTTCTTTGTTAGTCTGGCTAAGGATTTTTCAATTTTGTTGATATTCTCAAAGAACCAGCTTTTGGTTTTGTTTCTTGTTTCCAGTGCTTTCTTATTCTCTATTTCATTTAGTTCTCTAACCTTTGTTATTTCCTGTTTTCTACTTCCTTTAGGTTTAGTTTGTTGTTGTTTTTCCAATTCCTCCAAGTGTGCAGTTAGGTCTTCAATTTTAGCTCTTTCTTCTTTTTTAATATATGTATTTATGGCTATGAACTTCCCCCTCAGGACAGCTTTCACTGCATCCCAATGGTTTTGATATGTTGTGTTGTCATTTTCATTAGTTTCAAGGTAATTACTGATTTCTTTTCAGATTTCCTTCTTGAACCACTGTTCGTCTAAGAGTGTGCTGTTTAACTTCCATATCTTTGTGCCTAACCTGTTTCTCTGGCCCTTAGTGATTTCCAATTTCATTCCATTGTGGTCAGAGAAATTGCTATGTGTAATCTCAATCTTTCTGAATCCATTGAGAGTTGTTTTTTGGCCCTGCATGTGGTCTTTCTTGGAGTATGATCCATGTGCACTCGAGAAGAATGTAAATCCTGCTGTATTTGGATATAGTGTTCTGTATGTGTCTATTAAGTACAGATCCTCTAATATATTGTTCAGGGCATTTGTTTCTTTTTTGATTCTCTGTCTAGATGTTCTGTCTAATTATGATAATGGTGTATTAAAGTCCCCCACTATAATTGTATAGACATTTACTTTTTCAGTTAATTTTTCCAGTTTGCCTCATGTATTTTGAGGCACCCTGATTAGGTGCATAAATGTTTATGATTGTTCTCTCTTCTTGAGAGTTTACCCCCTTTACTAATATAGAGTGTCCCTCTTTGTCTCTTACAATAGATTTGCATTTAAAGTCTATTTTGTCTGATATTAGAATAACTACTCCTGCCCTTTTTTGGCTATTGTTAGCTTGTACAGTTGTTTTCCATCCATTCATTTTCAGCCTCTTTGAATCCCTGGGTCTAAGGTGGGTTTCTTGTAGACAGCATATAGATGGATAATATTTCCTTATCCACCTGCCAATCTGTGTCTCTTGAGTGGTGAATTTAATCCATTAACATTCATTACTCACAATGAATTTCTTACTTCAGCCATATTTTCATATTTCTTTCTCATATGTATGTCATATGTTGTTTGGTTTCTGTTTTTGTCTTTTTAGTTGTTTTTAAACTCTCCTCCAACTCTCTGTCCCTTATTTTTTCCTTTCAACTTGTAGAACTTCCTTTAATATTTCTTGAAGTGCAGGTTTCTTACTGACATACTCTCTTAATTTCTGTTTATCTGTGAATATTTTAAACTGTCTATCATTTTTGAATGACAGTTTTGCTGGATAGAGAATTCATGGCAGGAAGTTTTTTTCTTTTAGTACTTTGACTATGTCATACCACTGTCTTCTGCCTCTCTGGTTTCAGCTGAGAAATCAGCACTTAATCTTATTGTGTTTCCCTTGTATGTGATGATTCTCTTTTCTCTTGCTGCCTTGAGTATTTTCTCTTTCTTGAGCATTGGACAATTTGACAAGTATATGTCTTGGAGTTGGCCTTTTGGGATTTATACTGTTTGTGGTGTGCTGTGCTTCCTGGATCTGCACATCCATCTCTCTCAATAGGGTTGGGAAGTTTTCATACATTATTTCCTTCAACACTCCTTCTGTTCCCTTTCCCTTTTCTTCTTCTTCTGGGATGCCCATAATGTGTATGTTTGTGCATTTTGTGTTGTCGGTTAAATCCCTGAGTCCCTGCTAGATTTTTTCTATCTTTTTGTCTATGCGTTCTACTATCTATTTGATTTCAGATGTATTGTCTTCCACATCACTAATTCTTTCTTCTGCCTGTTCAAATCTGCTTTATGTGAATCCAGCATCTTTTTTATTCCTTGGATTGTTCCATTGATCATCATCATATCCGTTATCTTCTTATGTATGTTCACAATTTCTTCAGTATGTTTTCCCCGTGTTTTCTTTTTTTTTTTTTATTTCTTCCTCTCTTTTTTTTTCCCCCATGTGTCCTCTTAATATCCTTAATCTCTTCCTTCACTTCATTAAATTTGTCCATGATATTTGTTTGGAAAGCTTTGATTAGTTGTTCAATTTTCTGTATCTCGTCCTGGTTTTTAGTTTGGTCATTGGACTTATCCATGTCTTCCTGTTTCTCAGTGTGTTTTATTATTTTTAAAAATTGGTACCCTTAAGTTGTGGGGTAATGAAAAACCGTGGTGTGCTAGAACTACAACAGAAAGCAGAAGGCAGAAAGGTGAAGGAAGGAGAAGAGTTAGTTTGGGAGACAAAATCAATACAGACAGAGAATGGGAAATCACTGAAGAAGAAGCATAGCAAAGATGAGACAAGCTAGCAGCACCTAATTAAAAAGAAAGAAAAATAAAGGAAAAAAGAAGAGGGGGAGGAAAGAGGAAAGAAAAGCAAGAGACATCAAGTAAACAGAGGAAAACCAAAGAACCACACAAGCAAGCAGTCAAACAAAGCTACAGTAGAGCAGTATTACATCTTGGGCCCTTGTGGAGCCCCTCAGCCCACTTGTGGTTATCAATCAATTTCCCTGCAAGGTTCTATCTGCAGGTTTTGAGGCAGATTATAGCTATTAAACTAAATTAAAAGGAAGAATTCATTTTTTATTTTTTAAAGTGACTGGTTTTTTTTTTTTTTGGTGAAATAAGGGACCCAAAAGAAGTCCTCTTCTAGACCACCCCTTTCACTGAGGGGACCCTAACTAGGCTCATGGAAACTAATCAAGCATTTCCCACTTCCTGGCCTCCCCAGGGGAGATGAATCTTTGATGCTTGTCAGTGCAGAATTATAATATTAGCTGACTCCAACCCTTCTGGAGCCAAGCCTCAGTGTCATCAGGTAAATCAGGCTTCCTCAGTAAATTCACCTCTCCCCTCAGCCTGGTGCTGCTTCAAGCTGGCTTATCTGCTCCTCAAAATTATGAGGGGGTCCAGGCAGCCAAATCTCCACCTTCTTTCAGAATTCTCCCACTTTCAGAGAATGCTCCCTCTCACCAGAGTGCCAGCAGGTGTTGGGGTGTATCCCTGGGCAGCAAGGTAAATTAACTTCCTCAGCAGATTTGTCACTCCCCTCTGCCTGGTGTTAATTCAATCCAGGTATTTTGTTCCCCAAGCTGCAAGGGGTTCCAGGCAGCCAAATCCACAGAAAGGAAACCCCTCTCAACCCTTCGTCAGAACCCTCCCACTCTCAGAAAACACTCCCTCTCACTGGGTTGCCAGCAGGAGTCGTGGCTCAAACCAACCTTTTTCCATGAGGGTGGGGTTCAGTTGTCTGTGTTAACCACCACAGGTAAGCTTAAAACTCATGAATCTGTACTGAGAAATCCACACCATCAAGCTGCCTCCAGATAGATGTCCCCAAGGTACATGCTTCATGCGCCCACAGCACAGATTCCTGGGCAGGACCTTGTCCACAATTGGCCATCCTCAGAGAGTGAGTTAACGAGTGCCCTCCTAAACCGATGCCATCTTGCCTCCCTTGAATCTCGATCACACATAATTTTTAACCTTTCTTTCAAGAAGGAACCCTCACTACTTTTAAGTATGTATTATTACATGGAAGTACACTATAATTGTACATTTTAAGAACATACCAAACCCACGGTATTTCAATTTTCAGTAACTGGAAAATTTATTCATAAAATGCAAAATCATCATCAAAATACATACTTCTCTCACAAAAGTAAATAACAGAGGCATGTGGATTTACACAAATTTTTAAAAAACCTGGATAGGCTTCCGTGTGGTTCATGAATCTGTATCAAGCACAGTTGCCCTTATTTTCCAAGAGCTCTTCCTCTTCCATGCAGAATATCTTTTTAATATTTTCAGATCAGCTTTCATGAGCCCATATTTGTTTTTCATTCCACATCATCTTTGGATCAGCTCTGAGCATTTACTAGTCTCTGACAGATTGTTTTGGGCTTGGTCAATAGCCATTGGAAAACATGGGGAGAAAGACTTCATTATAATACTTGTGATCACAGCTCTGGCTGTTTACACAGTGAAGAGGCATTGTTTGAATGCTCCATGGCCCTCTCCTATTCTCCTTGGGTTTGTAAGTCCTTTGCCAAGCTATGTATGTTCTAGGAAAATTTTCTGAACACATTCAGCACCTTTCAGAGTAGATGTCTTGGAAATACCACTCTTCCTAAGAAAGTTTTGGGTTCCTTCCTGGTTCTCACAGCCTGTTTTTGAAACTAGAGTCACCTGACTCTTGCCATCTAAGGAAATACAGTATCCCATGCAGACCAGCCCATGTTCACTGGCAGTGAGGCAGCTTTTCCAACCAAACATTTCCCTTGGCTGCAGAGTGTAGAGGGTGACATTTGCCTGTACAGGGTTGTAGGCCACCAACTCCCCAAGATTGAAGTTTTGTGTACGATCATTTTATTATTTATCTTGTACTTTTCTGCATTAGGGAGGCACCCAATTCTGTGGCACCATTACTAATGAAAAGAGCTTACAAATGAAGATACCTACTTACGCATAAGGGGCTTTCTTGTCTTCTGGCAGAATGCACCAGAAGTGTGAAAATTGGCAATTTAAGAAGCTCTTCTTAATATCTGTATGCATTTGCCTAGCAATTCAGACTGCCGAGGAAATGACAAGATGAGGCAAAGAAAAGTTGCAAGATGATAGTTATGATAGCTGTGTGGTAGGACTTCCATTTCCCTTTGAATATCTCCAAAGAGAATGTGAAATGAGGAATATATTTTATCTTTCATTCCTTTAACGAGCAAATGCAAAACCAACTGACCTCATAACAGGCACACTGTAAAATGCAAATGTTTATTACAGGAGAGAATACTGACATATTGGGAACCACGGGATAGGGCATTCCTTGTGTCAGAAACAGGACAGGATCCCTGTGGACAACCCTACACACATCAGAGGTTTCCATGGTGATCTGTGGGGTTGGGAGGGCCAGGGCTTTGGGAGTTGAGCTGGACAACAGCAGGAAGTGCCATTGGCTGGCCAGGGGTTTGACCAGGACCAACAGTTTGAAGCCAGATCCAAGTACCTCTTATGGGTCCCTCCCTCTTTACTTCAGGTGGTGTATGTCAATCATGTCACTGTGACCTGGCTGCAACTTGATACTTAGCTTCTTGAAGACCCCACAGTCTTCCATGTGGCAGCAGCAGCAGCAGCAGTCACCATTTTACAATCTCACCAGCACTGGATGAGCATTCCTCTGCCTTTCTCCTCATCCTCTCCAACACTTGCAGGAATGTTTTAAATGAATTTTTTAAATTTTTACTTTTTGTACCTTCATTGACAATGCACATTGAAAACAAACCATCCAATAGATCCATCCATCTAGATTGCACATAGAGATGGTCCAAGAAAAGTTCCTTCTCTCTATTTTGTTGCTTTAGGATACCTCTTGCCCATGGTATACAGAAATTCCAGCCTTGTGGATTCTGGAAACTTAAAAAAAAGGAGTGGTATCATGACTGGCAATACAACCTGTCTCAAAGTCAATGAACAGAAAGATACACGGTTCAATGATAATTTAAAAAGAAATATATCCATGCATTTATATCAGGTTCCCATAAAGAGAAGTTGTGACATGAGAAATGAAAAGGGAATTAAAATGAAGATGACTATGACATAAAAATACTTAGGATTTTTGTCTTCTCACAGAATTCCCAAGAGGTGCTGAGCTGGGCTATCTAGCCAGCTCTCCTTCTGTTTGAAAATATTCTGCTTGTGAACATTGCCTGGTGAGGAAGCTGCAAGGTGAGTTAAGCAAAATCCATGAACAAGTACTCCTAGCAGTGTGATATGGCTTTCTATTTATTCTGAATAGCTCCAAGTAAAATGTAAAATAATATAACTTTTATTATCTTAAGGAGAAAAGGCAAAGGAAAGTGGCTTCCTAACCCTGTCATGCTCACAGCAAATATGGAATTCAGCTAAGAGTTACAGATCTAGTAGGAGCCACCAGATGTAAAAGTATTTGGGTGTGAAACAGTCCATGGTCCCTGTCAACAATCCCAGATGGTATCCAGGCATAAGAACTTGTGTTCACCCGAGTTGCTTCTGTATGAGAATATGTCTCAGTAGATTTCAGAGATTTTACAGATGTGTGACAAAGACCATGCTTTACAAGTCTGTCAGGAACATATCTCCTTTTGATCACAACTTTTGAAAAGTAAGCAGAGAATGATCGTTTCCCCCGACCAACACATTTTCAGGAGAACAAGTATTCCATAAACACAGACACTAATTGAATGTTTCTTGTGAGGGCATGATTTTGGCCTCAATTGTTGACCTGCCACTTGATTGTTATGCCTTTGGCTAGAAATGTGTGGTTATATTTGAATTTCTGACTTAAAGGGGCCTGGCCATTTTTGCAGTGAAATGTCAGGTACCCTAGTCCCGACCCCTAATGACTCTCTTATATTTTGGTCAGGGTTCTAGGAATGGAATGCATTGGACCAACCTTGTGAACTGAGTTCTAACCCTGGTCTTGCATTTCAATCCTGAGATATGTGCCTCTAGTCCGAAGGTAAGTTCTGCAGAGGTTTGCAGAGTGAATGATTACGTGAATTTTTGTATCAATTTTATTTGGCTATTGTATTGGCTTCATCTTTAAAGAAGCTTTGGATAACAGAAGGGTTACAACTGGGGTGGGAGAGGATCATTGGTGGGGGGTGTCAGGGATGGGTGATGCATGGGAGGAAGTTCACCTGAACATACATAAAAGGTATATAAAATTGTTCAAGTGCTCATGAAGCATGGTCACAGTGAGTGGAGAACCACTCAATAAATGAGAGAATACTGAATTCCCATCCTGGACAGCTCTACCATATTCTCCAAGGGAGTAGCAACAGTCCCCCAAGTGCAGGGGCAATGTCTGGCAAAGGAGGATGATCCACTGATGGGCTCTTGTTATTGTTGACTAGCTTTATGAGTCTTGGCTCTTGAAATTGAAACTTAGCCTATTGTTATCAGATGCCAAAGGGTTGCCTCCTGAGAGCCTCCTTGTTGCTCAAATGTGGCCTCTCTCTAAGCCAAACTCAGCATATGAATGCATTACTTTCCTCCCAGCGTGGGACATGACTCCCAGGAATGAGCCTCCCTGGCAATGAGGGATTGCTAACAAGTGCCAATGGGCAATACAACTCGAAAAAGACCTCAAATAAAAGGTGGAAAAGGTAAAGACAAATGAGTTTATATGGCTAAGAGACTTCAAAGTGAGTCAGGAGGTCATGCCAGAGGTAACGCTTATGCACATCTCAATAGGACCTCATAGGCTTCCAATGTGGATACACCCCAAACAGAGAGTCTCCTGGGGCTCTGGAGATACCCAGGTCCTATTTCAGGGTGGATAGCCCCAGAGTTTGCACCTTATCAGTGGGCCCTACTTTGGAATCCTTGCTCCTGAGAGTGAAAGTGTTGGACTCAAATATGTCTTCCCTGCACATGGTCCATCTGTTCCTTCTGTTCAAACCTATATGTGCTGCCAGAGTTTGTAGGTGTACTTCCAGAGACCATAGTCTTTGGGCTGTCCATGTGCCAGCTTGGCTCAGAATCTCAGTGGAGCTGCAACTCCTACTCTACAGCTCAATGGACTCACCCTGGACACCTGGTGGGGAGATGATGATGGACAATGGCCATCCCAGGGAATGGAGACAGTCTGCAGCTGCAGGCAAGATAATCCCATCTATCTCATCCATGAGCTATAAGCCCCCTCTCACTTGAAGGTGGAGTGGACATCACCATCTCAGACTCCTCAGGATTGGGGGAAGAGCTATGGACTAGAGTGGAGTTACTGGTATTCTGTTATAGACATATTGCGATTCACACAATGGAAGTAATTACAACATTAATGTGGAGCCAGTGGCCACTGGATGCTTTATGGTCAGGGAGAGGGAAAAGCAATTGTAATACAAGGACTTTTTTAGGACATGAGAATTATCCTGAGTGACATTGCAATGACAGATATAGGCCATTTTATATCATTATATAACATGCAGAACTGTGTGTGAGAGGGTGTGGTCTACAATGTGAACTATGGTCCATGATTAGTGGCAAAGCCCCAAGATGTGTATATCTATTGCAGGTGATGTGCCACAATAATGAAGGATGTTTGTGTGGGAGGTTGTGGGAGGAGTGGGTGGTGGGGCATATGGGAATCACTACATTTTTGTGTGTAACATTTATATAATCTAAGTATCTTTTTAAAAATAGAATGTAATATTATTTAAAAAAAGAAAAGAAAATGCTCTAATAAGGAATGAAGGATGAATGTAAAACTATGAGAGTGTACCAAATAACATTGATTCTACACTTTGGATGGATTGTATGCTTTATTAATATGTATCAATAAAATTGAATTGTTAAAAAAAAAATAGAATTTTTGTGAGTGTTCTGGGCATGGTACACTTTGGGTTCTTCTGATTCCCAGAGTGCAACCAGAGCTGCATTTGTGTTTTTGGAAGGCAAAGTGGCTGTTCCCGGAGGTGGCAGGGATGTTGTGTCAGATTTGAGGAGAAATTAGCTCCTTTCTGAGCTTGATGGCTGACTACTGGTGCTGGTGGCTTTTACATTCCCTTCCAAATTTCTCCTAGTTCAAGGCCAAGGTAGGAATTCTAAAGAGGATCACCATGCCCCCACCCTTCACCCCTTCCACCCTCCATAGCCTGGGATGTTTGTGAGCTACCCCTTGGATTCTGAATGGTTTCAGTATTGCAGGCTGCCCATCATGGTGACCAGATTGCAGAAAGAAGTGTATACTTCATTTCCAGAAGAGAAAATCAGAGAACTACTGAAGCATCCCCGGTCCTCCACCCCATTCCAGAGATCCCACTGGTTTTCGAGTGCACCCCCTCCACCACCAAGGACCCTGAAACCAGTCTGAGCTTCCCAGTGTTACAGGTCCAATGGATGTAGTCTGTGACCCACAAGTTCCCAGGCTTACCCCAAGACATTGTCAAAAACTACCCCACCCCACATGGAACGAGGGGTAAGCCATCCCCCTCATGGTATGTCATGCTGTTTTCCCAGGGTCCCCATTATGGCCATTTTTATATTAGCCCACAAATTTTGTCTTCTTGGGTTTCCCTGGGTTTGGTGACTCCTAGTTGTGACTGGGACTATCCTTTGTATTTCATGGGTTGGGAATTGTGCCCACACTTTTGGGCAGATGTGCACAGCCCTGGACATTTATTTTCAAGTGTTATGTTTGGGGTGGTGTGAGGAGGGTGAGGGGCTGCCCAGGAGTTCCTCCTTGGTAGCAGCCACATCTGACCAGGCATGAAATGGGTCCCTCTCTACCTTAAGGAACCATCCTTTCTTAGTGTCAAGTCACATTTGTACTTTATGCCACTGTAAACATCCCTATGACCTCCATACTTTGCTTCTGAATATTGCCATGTCATCTTGCACAGCAGTGGTAGCTTGTGACATTTTCCAATCCCACCAGCAGAGAATGAGTGCTTCAGGGCTACCTCTAGATCCTCTCCCACTGTAGTGTTATTCTTTTAATTCAATAATTGGGGGATATTTATTGACAAGGTATATTAATCAAAATTCACAGATGTTTTATCTTTTACAGATCATAGATACAGATGTTGCATGAAAGATCCAACTCTTTCTCTGTTTTAGGATAATTCTTGCCCCTGATAGCACAAATATTCCAGTCTGCAACTTCCAGTGAGAAAAAGAAGTTGGGCAATGCCACATATTCAGGGAACAGAATGTCATATTTTTCCATTATAAATTTATTTTAAACTCTTAAAATATTTTGATGTTCCATTTGGATAAATAATCAAGTACTCATCCAATTTTCAGATGGATAGCAAAATGGAGTAGCTTTATAAATATGAATTCTTTAGCTTTCTCATATATACATAATTTTTCCCCTTTCTTTTGAGATGGAGCACTGTACTTTTTAATGTAAGTATTGTTAAATGTTAAATTATGTTAAATGTTTTAGTGTTAAGTGTGGACTACAAGTATGAACCATTTGAACATTTTAGCAGATAGACGGAAACATCAATACTTAGGTTGATATGTAGGGAAAAACGATAACCCTTCCCTTCTCCCCCTCATCATCATAGAGATGAAAGATGCCCTCTATGGGTAGGCTTATCTCTCAAATCTACTCAGAGAAGGAAACCATCTTTGTGGACAGATCAATAGAAGTTATCCAAACTGAAATAGAAAGTAAAAAGTGTAAAATTAAACATGACAGGGCATCCAAGAGCTGTGGGACCATATCAAATGACCCAACAAATGTATAATTGAGATCCTAGAAGAGCAAGAAAAGAACAGAAAAGACATTTGAAAGTTATTTGGAATTGTCTAAAAGTAATAAAAGTCATGAAACCACTGATTAAGGAAACTCAGAGCATACAAAGCAGGAAAAATATCAACTGTACATACACACACACAACACACCTAAACAAAAATTCAAACTGCTGAAAACATGTCACATAGGGGATCAAAAATAAGGAATACAATAAAATCTTGTCAGAAGCTATGCAAATTAGAGGACAATTCTTAAAGTGACTAAAGGAAGCCACTTTAACCTAGCCAAATTATGTTTCAAACATGAAGAAAAAATTAAGAATTATCATAAAAACAAAATCTTTTAAAAATGAAAGATTTTGAATTGCACAAGTCATGCTAAAATAGTTTTTCAGCCAAAGGAAATTACACCAGGTAAAAATTGGATCCACCAAACAAATCAAGAGCAGAAAATGGTGAAAATGAAGGTGAACATATAATCTACAATTAATACTTTTTAACTATGTTAAAAGATAACTGTCTAAAGAAAAAAGTTGGGAGTGTCTTGTGCATTATGGCAAAAGTAAATGTCAAAAGTGTGACATTAAAAGCACAAGGGATGGGACAGAGTGGCTGGACATGGACTGTTTGTTAGGTTC
Organism: Tolypeutes matacus; assembly: GCA_026826555.1. NCBI lineage: Eukaryota > Metazoa > Chordata > Mammalia > Cingulata > Chlamyphoridae > Tolypeutes > Tolypeutes matacus. The sequence goes on from JAKSZT010054003.1 coordinate 837,532, forward strand.
TCAAAATACACATGGATTGGTGTCATGTTCTTGAAGGTAGGTTGGATGTGTATCATAAACCCTGGAGTAACCATGAGAAAATAAAACTTTAATAGCAGTGTAATGAGAGGATACTTATGCATATTAGGTGGCCTGAGCAAGGCATCTGGCACTTATGCTCCATCAACAGAACCTGGGCTCTAGGTGCCTGTCACCCTCCCCACATTTGACTTAGGATCTGAAGAATAGAGAGATTACAGCCAGCAAACAGGGCCTCATCTGGGTGCAACAGTGCTACTCAGCCCACTTGTAGCCTGATCAAAAAGAAAAAAAATTAATAATGTTGTGTATTCATCACCACAAAATTTTGAAATTGTTGTCATCACAGATTCTTTGGTGTTAAGTTCAATTTTTAGGAATATTGCCTCAAGATATTACTTATCTTGACTCAGTTTTTTCATTCCTTACTCACCTCACCCTACTCCCAGCCTGTTTAGAAGAAAAAGTATTCAGGGAAGCATGGTCTGGCTCTGTGGAGCCAGGCTGCAGGGAAGGTGGGCCCCCACCTGCAGGGTCCTTGTTTTGAGGAGTGACACTGGAGCCCAGGATGACAGAGGAGGAACTTCATGGGGGGAACCTGGACCTTACCCCAGGGAAAAGGCCTTGCAAGGCTTTGTTTCACCTGAAAAATATGTCTTCAAACCCTTTCTCCTCTCCTGGATGGTGTTTGTTTCACACAGAGCTTCTCAGAAGCCTGGGTCCTGGGGATTTTGTTCCAGCAAAGGGTCCAGAAGGACTGTGCCCCCCCCCCAAAAATGATACATATTAATAAAGCATACAATTCTTCCAAAGTATCAATTAATGGTATTTGCTATAATCATATAGTTCTACATTCATCACTTCAATTGTTATTGTAATATTTTCATTATTTCAATAATAAGAACAAACATAAACAGAAAAATAATAAAACAAGAATACTCTTCACCTCTTACTCTCTCTATGCTTCCCCTATTGTACATAGCTGCTATTTCTGCCTATTCTTGCACATTTATAAATTTATTAAGCAGTGTTATTGAGATATATTCACATACCATATAATCTATCCAAAGTATATAATCAATGGCTTTTAGTATAATCATGGTGTTGTGTATTCATCACCAGAAAAAAATTTTGAATAATTTCATTACTACAAAAAGAACAATTCCAATCCCCTTAGTAGTCCTTCCCCAGTCTTATATAACTACTAATCTAATTTCAACTTTATAAATTGATTTATATTTATATTTTATATAAATGGAATCATACAATATGTAGTATATTGTATCTGGTTTCTTTCACTTATCATAATGGTTTTTTTTTTTGTCTGATAGGAACATCTTGTAGTATAAACATACATTTGTTCAGCTTCAAAGAAAAATGGTCATATATATGCAATTTTACCCATATTTATATTTCACATGTGGATTTACTATACTATACAGTTTCATATTACATTTTTTAAACTTTCCTTTTAATAATATAAATGACCTTATACTTTCCCATTAAACATCTTTCATACCCACAAAATAGTACTGCTAGTTACTCAGGGGAGCCCCTAAGGAACTTAACTTCCAGCCTTCTGTCCATCAGGAGATTTTTTTTTTTTTAATGTGCTTAATTAATTATGATGGAGGTAAGTGCAGGAATTGCCAGAAAATTTATGAAAGGGGAAAGGAATAAGGGGAACTTGCACTACCAGATGCTTAATGTGTTAAGAATCACCAATGTGTACAGGAAAGAAAATGGTGATTATGTCATGATCCCAAAGATCTCAAATTGATGGCATCGATCTTATTGCTATCCCTGGTTTTCAGAGATCAGTAAATTGCTTAAGGACACAAGTTATTAAGTAATTGACCTGAGAATCTACCCCAATCTTATCTGGGTTCAGGTTAGAAAAGAAGATTGAGAACGACTGAGCAAGTATGTTTAAGATGTGCTAATGACTATGTTTCACATTAGAGAGAAGGGAGAAGGTGAAAGACAGCCTAGGTTTGCAATGGGCGTTGGTTAAACACATGCTGGCACTGCCTTTTGCTGATACACCAAGCTCCATTAGATAAGTTTATAAAGAATTTGTCCTGAAGTGCTGAGGTTAGGAGCGTGGGCTTTAGAGTCTGACAATCATGGGTTCAAATCTGAACTGCAACTTACTAACAGAGGTCTTCTGGAAAGTGTTTTAAAATTTACTGGCCCTGTTTATTAATAGTAAATAAGGAACAGTCAGCCTATCTCAAAATGTTAAGTAAGAAGTAAGACACATTTGTAAACAGAAACATCTTTCCTGGGATTAATTGAGTGCACAGCAACCAAAAAAGTAACTTCTTTTAAAACAATGAAAATTAGAATCACAAAATTTGTAGAATTTTAAAAAATCAAATTTAGTATTGCACGGTACTTTATTTGATGTTTTGGCAGCTTACATTGCCAGTTAAAATTTATTAGTGCTTTATGGGTGATGAGGAGTTTATTTGCTGAGCATCTAGAGTGTCCTAGATGCAAGGCCCCAAGATCACGTTCCCAGAAAGATTCACAATAAGTGGGACATTTGCTGCAGCAAAAGAGTTGCTCAAATGCAGATCAAACTCTCATTTCCATCCACTTTCCACCCCTGTCAATGTTTTAGCCTCAGTACAGTTGATCATGATGGCTCTGACCCAACCCTGCTAATACCCCAGATTTGCCTTTCCATTCCTTAAAAAAAACTTAAAAGTAGAAAACCATGACATCAACTTATAAAAATCAGAAAAGTTTGATAAACAAAAAGGAGAAAATGAATATGCCTCATTATTTCATCCCACCAGTAGCAATCAGGTTTTAGTAACATGGCACATATCATTTTACCTCTATGCTTTCCAGATGGGTTTCTGTTTTGAAAGCTGTTCCATAAAGCATCATTTTTTATTGTACAATGTATCATGATCACCTTTCAGGCCAGGAAGTGGTCTAACTCCAACTCCAAGTTGACCCTCCACATATCCATGATTTATGTAGCAAACCTGCCACCAGGCCTGTGGAGTGTTCCCAGATTTTCACTTGAACTAATACTAAAATATTTACCGTCCTACCTAATTCTTTTGCACACACTAAGCCATGGAGTCAGGACTTTCTTTCCAGGTAGCCCTGGCCCACCCTTTAAAAGCCAGTCCAAAGTTTCCATCTCTCACCTTAAGAAGGTCTTTCCTGCTTGTGGAGGCTCAAAATCCAGCCTTTGATTTGCTCCCTAAAATTGCAAACTCTACAAAGGAGAGCCTAGTATTCACTAGGAGGTTTACAATTCACATATTCACCAGATGTCTTAAGCCAGGGTTTTAGCAGTTTAGTAATTACCCAACAATTAATTGACCAGGTCAGGGAGAACCCTTAACATCCCCAGGACATCCTCAGGCCTCACTGCATATTCTCCATTGTGCAACTGAGCCTCCAAGGCCAGGGTCAAGGAGAGGTGGGGCCTTCAGGGGTCTGGGCAAAACTCAAGGCTCTGAGGTCACACTGCAGAGCCCTGATCTGGAACTTCCCCCATCCTAGTCCTCCAGCTTGTCCATCAGAAACTCCTGCACCATCCCCATGTGGATGGACCAGCATCTTCCACAGTAGCCTCTGCTCAGTCCTGGCCAGCTCCCTTCTTGGGTCTGGGTTTGCAAATGTGCCATCCTCCTCCTGTCCAGTTCCTGGCAGGCAGAGGGCATGGTGAAGGACACAGAGACCAGGGGTTGCCCATGCCATGGAGCTATGACCAGGGGATTTCTTATCCTAGCCCCTTCTGCAACCAGCATCTCCAGAACCAACCTTGCCTTTGCAGAGTACCTAAGGGTAAAAGGAGGGGTTTGTTCAAAGTTCATCTCTTCCTCCATCCTCCTGACATCCTCCCACTGCAGAGGTGGGAATTCTAGCACCCCTCACCATGCTCAGGTTATGTGCACTTCTGCTCCCACCTGCCCAACAGCATCCACTCCCCAGGAGCCCAGTCTGAATGCTGGGCTCCCCTTCAGGGCCTTTAGGAGTCACCTCCCACCAGCAGGACCCAGTCCTTGGAGATCACAGGAGAGCTCAGCTTAGGGGTTCAGAGAGCATGTCTGAGGGTGAATGAACACAGGGGGCATGGGACCACCCAGGGCTCTTCACTGCAGGGTCTGGACCCTTTGATAGGAAAGGCACAGTGCCTTCCTGGGAGAAATGCAAAACCATGGGGCTTTGCAAACTGCCAAGTCCGACCCCATATCTCATGCACAGGAAGCAATGCAGACCAAGAAGGAGGGTCAGGGCTGGCCCAAATGGGCAGGATTGGAGTGCAGATGCAGCCCACATTTGTAGTGCCCACAAACTTGTGCAGCCCCAGTTGTGGGCTGTGGTGCTGCCTTGGCACTCGGGCCTTACTGGACAGTGTGGGTGGAGGTACCTGGAGCACGTGTTTGGCCCTGAGTGTGGAAATGGTGGTGGAGAGTGGCTGAGCCCAAAATCCCAGGGTGAGTCCAGGTGAGGGCAGCTGGGGGAATGGCTAGAAGTGTGGGACCTGAAGGAAGACTCCCAGTGCTGAGAAGTGAGACCACCACAGCAGGATGTAGGACTTGTGTGAGCCTTTCCATGCAGAGCAGAAGGCCTGCCTGACAGATATTGGGGTGATGGGCAGGTGGGGTCCTCATGCAGTGCAGATGCACAGTAGGTTTCCTCTACTCCAACCCCCCCTTAAATATCTAGGCTTGGAAAGGCCATGGGCCCTATTCAAAACCAGGGTCCACAAATGAATCCCTTTCCAATCTTAATTTCCAGTCTCTGTATCAGATTTGTAGTGGAATTCTTGCCTATAGCTTTCCCTCCCCATTCCCTGCCTCTTCCAAGGGTCTGGTGGGGATGGATCTGTGCTGTAGCAAATGGGGGTGTTGAGAGGAGTCCTTCCTCAGTGGAAGTCCTGGAAAAGCCACTCTTTTAGGAAGGGATATGGGGTCTTCCACCACTTATCTGAAGCCCAGGGACTTCTGAAGTTGGTGAGGTGCACAGAAGGGCATGGTCACACCTGGGTGTGAAAGTCCTGATTCTGGGGACAGGTGGGCCACTAAAATTTGGCAGGTGGGGTCTGGAGACTAAAGACAGTCACCCTGTTGGGGTAATGTGCAAAGGGAAGGAGGAGCAGCAGCTGGCCTGGCAAGAATCAGCCTGGGAATTCCAAGGACACCTGCACATGCTCAGCTGGATTTAGAGAATGAGAAAGACAGAGCAGACCACCAGGCAGGTGGGACTGGCAGGCCCAGCCATCTGCCCTCTATGGACATGTAGGTTCTTGCTTCCCTTTTGGAATTAGTTTGGCATATCAGTGAATAATTTTAATTTCCATATCCCATCCCACTTTACCTTCACTCCCAGAAGTCCATCTCATAGAAAAGAGAGTTCAGATGCAAACACAGGCATTCTGTTTGGAAAGGCAGGCACTAGAATGCACCTGTGTCCATGTGGGGATATGCTTCAGCATACTCCAATCCTCTGACAGAACATGTGTCAGAGCTGGGTATATGAGCAAGGCCATGGGTATCATGCAGATTCAGGGTGGCAGAGGCAGTTGGTCCCTTTTTCTGTTTCTGATATGAAAATGTGTGTGTGTGTGTGTGTGTACATAGTGGGATTTGTATAAACTGAGGAAAAATACAGAAAGCCTGGGAGTCCCACCAGCCAGTGCCTAGCTCTGGAGGTTCCAGGTGGGGGTGTGCCCATGCCTCAGGGGGTCAGAGTGGCCTTCTGGGTATAGATTGGTTGGTGCTTGTAAACAGAAGCCAGCCTGCTGGGGTCACCTGCCTGGTGACCCTAAGAATTTGCCTCAACTCTCTGACCTGGATGTCCACACCTGCCAAGTGGGGCAGTTCTAGGGACCACCTCACAAGCTCCTGTGAATGGAAGTGAGCCAAAGCTCACGTTCATGACATGAGCCAGCCAGGGTCAACAAGTGACACTGATAAGCAGGGGCTTTCCTTTCATTGTGCACTTTTTATATTGTTGGGCCTGGCCAGGGATGGTCCCCTCAGCTGCCTGAGCCAGTGTGGCCCAGGGGGGCACAGGAGAGGTTCAGAGACAGATAAGCTCTGCAGGGTGGCCCTGGGCATGAGCATGGCCCTCAGCTGGAGTTCCTTGAAGACTGTTTTCTTTGGGGATTTGGAAGGAAATTCTCAAGGGCATCTGGCCCCCACCCCTGCCTTTACTCAAGCAGGCTGCATGGAGGAAGTCTGAGGATGAGGAGGGTGTGGGCAGTGCCATGTACATTGAGTGGTGACCAAGGCCAATGCTGCAGTAACTGTTCTTTGTGTTGGTAGAGTGGACCCCCAACCTGAGAGGCCATGCAAAGCTTCCTGGTGCTGCTGCAGGAGAGCAAGGACTCTTGTCCACCAGCTTCAGAGCTTGTAGTTTTTGTGGGAAGGCTATGATGGGACCTGCAGGATGACCTTGCCCAAGTGGAGCCCTTGCTTGAGCGCCTTCTCATGAGCCTGGTCCACCTTCACCTGCTGAGCAGTGAGGACATGGTTCTGGTGTGCACACGCATGCTGGACCAGCAGAGCAACACCAGGCTGCCTGCCAGCTCTTGGATGAGGGCCTGGGGCAGACGGGCAGGAGGACAAAAGACAGTGTCATCATCTCAGTTTGGTGTTCTGGGGCAGCCTCTCTGAAGAGGTTCCTCCATGTTGAGGCCATCACACAAAGAGTAGGAATGATTCCAGCCTGTGCTGCTCAGACAATGCAGGTGGAGAGGTTCTGTGGAGGGACTTGAAGTCTCCAGGCAGGCAAGGTCATGGTGATCTGCCATTCCAGAGGCCTGGGCATCACACACAGTGTGGGGTTCCCAAAGCCATGAGGACCCCCACCCAGTGAGACAAGGGTTTATCTAATGCCCTGGAGAGAACACTGAACAATTCTCAATGTCTCCAGAAGAAATTCTGGCATCTTCACCAAAAAAGTCCCAAGAACACTGGTTAGGTGAGTGCTTGTGGTGATAAATATCAAAACAGATGATGGGAAGGCTCTCTGTGATGGCTGATGGAGTTAAGTAAATGGTGGACAACAAGCTTGGGCCAAGGCCATTGTGAGGATGGTCAATTTGGGTGATGGCCTCAGTCCCAGCCAGCTGCAGGTAGCTGGCTGCTGGTGCCAGTGAAGTGGCTGCAGCTCCCACATCATTCTTGGGCCTGTGTCCAAATTTAGCTGGTAATGGTGATGTCCACTCCATCTCCAAATGAGAGAGGGCTTATGTCCCATGGATATGGTGGGTGGGATTATCCTGCCTGCAGCTGCAGGCCCTCTCCATTCCCTGGGATGGCCATTACCCATCGTTGTCTCCTTGCCAGGTGACTTGGATGAGTCCATTGAGCTGTAGGGTAGGAGTTGCAGCTCCACCAAGATTCTAGGCACAGCTGACACATAGGTAGGCCAGAGGCTCCAGTCTTTGGATGTAGGCTATTTTAAATCAGCACACACCATTCAGAACCGTGTGGGAGAAAGTGTGGTCTACGATGTGAACTGTGGTCTATGCTTGGTGGCAAGGCCCCAGGATGTGTATATCCATTGAAGGTGATGAGCCACACTGATGAAGGATGTTTGTGTGGGATGTTGTGGGAGGTGTTGGGAGGTGGGGAACATGGGAATCCCTGTAATTTTGGTGTAATATTTAGGTAATCTAAGCACCTTTTAAAATATATATGTATATATAAAATAAATCGATTAATTTTAAAAAGTTAGCTGATAGAACTAGCTAGTAGCAAATCTTCCCTAAACAATCTTGGGGTCAAGGACAGTTCCAGGGACAGTTGAGGAACAATAACATAGTATGTTATATAAGCTGATTGGCATGTTATATAACCTGAGTGGCATGTTATGCTTACTCTTGTATCAATGTTATTGTATGCAAGAATAAGACAATAAAAACCAAAAGGACAGCCCAAGGGGGGTCAATTATCTGCAGCATGGCTGCTGCCTGGTGTGGACCATTATACTTCTCCTCCTCTTGTGTATTTTCACTTGCCTCCCACGCAGGTCCCTTTCTTGGATGTGGTTAACAACCATGCATCCTTTGTTAACTGGAAAGTCCAATAAGTGGAAGCAGGTCATTCCAGGGTGAGTGATCATGTGTCATGCCACAGAAGGGGTCTGTAGCAGTTTGGCATTATTTATTAATTCCAAAAATAGATATTGGATTATGTTTGTAAACTGTTCTGCTTCTCTGGGCATATTAGATTATGTTGGGTTCAGAGAGTTCACTTTTACTTGATTCATTAATGATTGGGGCTTTGATTGGCCCATATCAATAGGATGTTGAGACCCCACCCACCAAGGGGGCAGGGACTCACAGAGAAACTGCACCACAGAGAAAGGAGTTTGGAGTTTTCATCCTGGAGCCTGGGAAGTAAACACACAAAGAAGCAGATATGTGGGGAAGGAGAGAAGGCTCAATTGGACACAGCAGAGGCACCAGGAAGAGAGATGAGCTGTTTGCCTGACACTCTACAGCTGGCCTTGTGGAGAGAGCAGAGGTGCTGAGTCTGGAAAGAAATGAGCCCTGGGAAGAGAGGAAACCAGGAAGCCTGAACCCTTGCAGACATTCAGCAGCCATCTTGCTCCAACACGTGACAACAGACTATGGTGAGGCATGTAACTTATGCTTTATGGCCTGGTAACTGTGGGCTTCTAACCCAAATAAATACCCTTTATAAAAGCCAGCAGATTTCTGACATCAGAACTCCATTGGCTGACTAATACAGGGTCCCTCCTCCCACTCAGCCAAGAGTGCAGAGCCTGAGGCCAGCCTTGCTGTGGAGGTGAAGGTCCTTCACAGCAGATGTGGGCCAAGAGACCACAGGCCATGCTCTTCCTCTCCCAGGGCATGGGGTCATGCCTTCCTCTTGCCTCATGCAGGATGAGGCTCACAGCTGTTCTCAACTCATGGTATAGTTGAGGAGGTCCAAGGAGTGGGGCCCTCTTGAGAATGGTGTGAGAAAGTTCCATGGCCCTGTGTCATGACATGGCTCCCACAGGGCATACTGTCAGAAAATGGCCCTGGCCATTTTTCTGCCTTGACCACCTGGCCACTCAGGGGCTTTTGTAGACAGCAGAAGTAAGATTCACACCAAAGCCCCAGTCCCTGACCTAGGCATGTTTCCTTCCTTGAGGTCAGGAGCCTTGGTTCCAATTCTCAGGCACTCCAGGAGGAAGAAGGTGGCCAGGGCTCAGCATGCTCTTCTCAGCAGAGTTGCTGGGAAGCAGCCAGGAGATGGTTCAGCTCTGGAATTACATCCACTATGAGCTGGACAGGAAGAGGTTGGGCATGGTCACACAGAACCTGTGCAGAGGTTCCACTGTAGGAAGAGGTAGGCTCCTCCAAGAAGAAGTTGGTGCTGGGTGTGGTTTGTGCTTACTCCATGGGGCTTGCCCAAGAAGGGTGTGCCCAGTTAGGTTTGTGCTAACTTCACAGGGCTCCCCCAGGAATAGGTGTGCACTGGGCATGAGTTTGAGCTCACCCCACTGCTTTCCCCCTTGAAGAGGTAGACTCTGGGCATGAGTTAGTGTTTACCCCACAGGGTTCCCCCAGGAAGAAGTAGGCTTTGGGGGTGGGTTTGTGCTTACCACATGGGGCTCCCCCCATGGCCTAGGAGCTGAAATCACAGAGGTGGGGCAGGAGAACCCAATGCAGTGAGGACAGTCATAACATATCAATAAGTGTCCCCTTAGTCAGTGTTTTTCCAGCACCCACCATATGCCCTTGTTGAGCAACACTTGTCACCTGCTCTGTCAGTTGAGGTCTGGTTGCAAATGCAGGGTTCACAGAGAAGGGTGGTTGGGGGCTGAGAAGCATTGCTCAAGGATGGTGTCACCTTGTGCTGGCATGGTGGTGGGTGCTTCCAGGACAAGGCCAGGGTGCAAAAGGGGCTTGGCAACCGGGATGACAGTCAGCAACTTTCCTTGTAATGGGTAGGCAGCAGGGGTCATATGGTGTCTGTGTGTGTGGGGGTGGTTTAGGGCCCTTAAAAAGTATAAGAGCTATTCTTTGCTCTTGGGCCACAGGAAAACAGGTGGTGGGCCAGGTTTGACACACAGGACTGGTTTGCCCTCCTGTCCTGGAGGAATAGCAGGAGGCTGCTGACACAGTGCTTCTCACCAAGCTATCCATGACCCTGGGCACTGGGGGAGACTTTGAGAGGGAGGAATGGAGTTCCATTTGGGTGTGTGATGTGGAAATCTCCATGGGGTTGTTCAATAGGCACTTGGATATCAAACCTTCAGCATACAACTATATGTACATCACTTTTTTCTTATGGAAATTTCCAGTATACACAGAAGTAGAGAGAATATCAGTGGGAATTGTCATCCTGCTTCAACAGCTTTCAACTACTAGCTTGTATTGTGTTGTTCTCAACCCTGGTGTGGGTGAGAGTAGGAGAAAGAGGGCTGAGGGCTGAGACCCTGCTTCTCTGACCTACAAGGACTCATCCCTGACTTTTCCAGACAGAGTGGGGTGAGAAAGTGTCAGCAGAGGTGGCCAAGAGGGCATGGTGGGTGAGATAAAAGGGACATCAGAATGGCAGAGTGTTCTGGAAGCCAAGCAGATGAGGTCTGTCCAGGAGAGGTGTTGGATGGAGGTGGCTGCTGAGATGGGTCACAATGCTGTAGCATGGCAGGTGGGTCAGAATGTACCATGGGGAGTAGGGGCGTGGATGGAGAGTGTGGGACATGGAGTCAGCCGCAGGAGTCTAGATCATTCTGAGAGGTGCTGCAGGAGTGGGGAGTAGCATCACAGGGCAGCGGGAGAGGTGGGGGAGGCTGGAGAGGCCAATGTGTGAGATGGGAGATCTACAAACACCCCAGCTAAGGGAATGACTCAGAGAAGAAAGACTGACAGTACTGAAAGGGGGAGTCCTGGGCAAGAGAGGGGCAGGTGTGGGAGCCACCTGGGTTCTGGTGGTTAGGCTGGGAACAGGTTGGGTGTGGGACAGGTAGGCACTTCTCTCTTGGTTACTTTCTTTTTTTTTTTTTTTTTTAAACATGATTTATTTGTTTGTTTGTTTTTTTCAAATTCCCAATTTAGTTGCTTAAAGGTCTGGACTAGATGCTGACCAGGCTAAATTCCTTTCTTGCCTATTTCAGACTGAATCGAGAGACAAGCTCAATTCTCATATATATATCCTAGGGCCCAAGTGCATGAAATTTAATATTCCTTATAGCTAGAAATGGAGTTGATGGTCCAGGTTAGTCATGCATTAATTGTTTTTATTTATCCATCGCTGTGAAATTAGCACCAAGGTCCTCAGTGGTCATGAGTAGTGGGTATGTGAGGGCCTGAGGGAAGAGCAGGAGGGTGAAGACATCATCGAGACAGATGGGCAGGCAGCCTGAGTGCTAGGTGTCCACTGAGATGGTATTTGCTGGAGACTCATAGGCAGTTGTGTCTTACCCAAATGGGAGTGGTTAGCATGGGTGAGTGTTGCCAGCTTGGGGTTGTGACAAGGGAGTAGGGCAGAGGGTTCAGATGTGGTGAGGGATAGACTCCCCCAGGTCAGGGGGCTATGGGGAGTGGAGCATGGGGAGAGTCTGAGTATGGTGAAAGTGCTGATGTCCCAGGGTCTCCAGTGTTTGCAGGCATGGGAGCTCACCCAGAGGGTGTGCCCAGAAAGTGGGGTTGGCATGGGGATGAGGGCTGCAGTCACTGGCCCTGAGGGCTGCTTCCCAGCCCTGCCCACTGGTGCTGGGCAATGAGAAGGGTGCAGGACAAGGCTAGTGAACCTGCATGGGATGAATCATCTGAGGGTCATTTACATGGCAGGAGTGACCACAGGAGGAGACCCCAGCCAGGATCCCAGTGACCTGGAGGGGGTCAGCAGGGAGGTGACAAGGGGGAGGAGCTGAGATGGCCAGGGTGGGAGAATGCTCTGGGGTGGAGTGATGCTGTGGCCCCAGCTCCAGCACCGATGCAGCCAAAGCAGAGCCTGAGAGGAAAAGAGAGGAGGGCAGCAGGTGTGCAGGTGCTGCTCCAAGCAGGCAACAGGTGAAGGAAGGGGCAGGTGGAGCCCATTGCCTCAGGGGACTGGTCCTGGAGAGGGACAGAGTTCAGCCCCAGGGCACAGCTCTGCCCAGAGGTGGAGAAACCCAGGAGTCATTGACTGTATGAGAAGGCAGCTCACTCCATGTCCCCCCACTCCAGATATCCCTACTCTGATTGTGCCCTCCATGTTCCCTCACTCTGTGTCCCCTCACTTCTTTTCTTGCTCACTCTTAGTGCTGCCCACTTGGGGTACCAGCCACTCAGCATCCTGCCCATTCAGGGTCTGTCCAAGCTGGAATCCACCCACTCTGGGTCCTGCTTACTCCAGGTCCTTCCAATCTGTGTCCTGTACTCTCCAGGTTCTGCCCTTTCTCGCTCCACCCTTGGGAACTCCCAGGGGAGCATGGCTGAATAACTTTGTGCTGATGCTTTGTCCCCATACACAACTCTTCCACATAAAGAAGGTGATTGCCAAGCTTGTGGGGGGTGGGGGTGGGCAGGGTCTTGGGACGCCATGAAGGAGCTGGGCAAACAAGTGGGTGCCATAAGGATCAGAAGCTCTGTTGTGGCTCTAGACCTGTGGCTCTCACCTGGAGTCTACAGGTGGTCAGCCCCTCTGCCTGTGCAACTCTGAGTCAATGGGAAGCAGCTGGTCAAACCTTCTCCCCAGACTGAGAGGTGAAGGAGGAGAGGGGGAGCCGTTCCTATAACCTTCCCCCTCACTCTCCTTGTCCAGGCACCCACCACCCTCCTCTCTCTGCACAGAGGGTCTAAAGAGCCAGAAGTTCCCCAGAGATGTTCAACAGAAGCTGCGAGATTTCATCTTGGATGTGGACACCAAACCCAACAAGGCCTAAAGGGTGAGTGGTGGGTGGGGCTTCTTCCCCCAGGCTGTGCCCTCCCTGGGCTGCTCCTTTCCAAGATATCCCATGGAAAGCTCCCCCCTAGAATGCTCCCCACCAAGACTACTCCCTAACAGGATGCTCCTCCAGGACACTTCTCCCCTAGGGTTCTTCTCCATTAGGCTGGCCCTCCATGAGGAGCTCCTTATGGACAGTCTGATGCCTAGGAAATTCCCCCGAGGCTGTTCTCCCCATGGGTCTCCCTCCAGAGGTCTCCTCTCCAGGGGCTGCCTCAGGTCTCCTGAGAGTTCCTCATCTTCTGTGACCTGGTGGCCCTAGGACAGGGCTCATTGTCTGATGGGCATCCCTGCCCTGATTCAAGAGTCTGCACACAGAGGGTTAGTTTTGCCACATGGAGACAAAACATTGCCAGTCAGCTGGCTTCAATCCATGCACCTTAAGCATCTCTTGTGTGCAGGCATTGAGCACTTACCACATGGGAGGAAGGAGAGCAAGTAAGGGGTCAGCAGGGAGAGAAGCCCATGGGGAGGTGTGAGCCCAGCAAGTAGGGGTCCCACCCATCTGGGGCCACTGTGCAGGGGCCAGGAGAGAGCTGGAGGGGCAGGCAGACCTCATGGTAGGAGGAGGAGACCCCAAGCCATCCTGGTTATTCTCTGAGCTCTGGTTCTTCCACTGTAGAGAGAAAAGTCACCAGGTGAAATGCAGAGGGTCTAGGGGCCTGGCTACATCTGGGGACAGTTGTAGATGGAGGTGTTTGTGCTGTCCACAGGGGAGTCACTCTGCAGGTCTCATGATGCTGGGGCTTTTCAAATGGACTCTAGGGACCATCTCGAGGGTGACACCTGTTCAGCAGGGGTTTTTCCCATGGACTCCCCACAGGTGTGTCTCTCACTTTGACCAGAGGAATGTTTGGTAGCAAACTTGTGAGTGTGCAGGTGAGCAGCACTCCAGCTCTCCCACATTTTTCCATATCTGGTGGACTTGGACTGACTATCTTGTTGCTCTGGCCAGGAGCACCTGGAATTGTTTGAGAAGGTCTGTAACTGCTTTTGCCAACTACCAGTGGTGCTGAAGCTCCCTCCCCCTGACCCCCTGAGGTCAGAGCAAGGCCTGCCAGGGCCATCAGGCAATTCCAAACAAATGCCCAGTTAGGGGATAGTCTTGTGTGGTCAGATGAGTGGTGTGAGGGCCCAGCCTCCTTGAGGTTTGGGAATGGGCTGCTGGCATCTGGCAAGCTTCACATTCACCCTGTGTCCTGGTTAGACAAGGGCAGTGAGTCATTTGCAGGTTCAGGTGTTTTCCTAGTGTCTAGAGTTCATCATCAAGTGTTGTTGGGTCAGTTTATCATCAGGGAGTGAGAATGATGCAGCCAAAGCTGTCCTCAGACTGGTCTTAGAGGATCCTGTGTGACTGAGTATTGGCCAGGTGGGGGTGTGGCAGCCATTCTGTGTTTAGAGTTTCATATGCAGCCAGGTCCTAGAGTTGGGTGGGAGACAGTACAGTGTTGCAGCCAGGTAGAAGGGGCTGTTGAACCAGTGTCATGGCTTGGGGGTGTCCAGGATTCATAATTCTGGTTTGTTGGTTAAGACTGAAGACAGACCGAGCAATAAAGGACAGTGGATTGAAGCAGTGGTGATGCCCTCTTCCAACCAGCAGATGCTCTTACCTGCTTGGAAGACCTAACTATGCCAGGGAAGGAGACAGGGCATTAGGGCTCCTAGCCTCCCCTCCCTCTGACTCTGCCTTGCTTTCAGCAGGAAGCCAAGGAAGTGACTCTCTGCAGTCGCTGGAGGCCACACAGGGACTGTGGGAACAGCTGGCCCTGGGCCCAGAATTTGCAGGATACAAGACCCTCTCAAAGCCATTGGCTCCCAGGTATGTTATCCCCATGGCCAGCAGGACCAACCCAAATGTTCAGCCCTGCTTTGCTCTGAGGATGGGACTGCAGGGCTGGAGAGGGTGGCCCTTCAGAGGCTGAGCAAAGAAAGCTCTTCCCTGGGTTGGAAGGAGTCCCCATGGCTGTAGGTGGGGGCAGCTTCCTTCTAGCAACTGGAGAGGCAGACTTAGAAAGAAGTATAATGTGCAGCTGTCACTGTTGTATATTTCTAGTATTTTGTGTTTTCAAATGTCATTGGGTTAGTTAAACAAACCTTTTCTACGTTCTTCCTCTGCACCATGTGCTGTTTCCAAGTACTTCCCGTGCCCCCACTGTACCTCTTTTGATTAATTTAAAGCTGCTGGAAATATAACAAGGGTGCTGGTGGCAAATGTGGCTGACTGGGGCAGGGCTGGGGCCCAAGAAAGGCCATGGTCCATCCTGGCCTGCCCATGACCTTTTGTGCATCTGTTTCTCCTTTTCCTTTAAATGTTCTGACATCAGAATCTCTCATGGCTTCCCAGCTAGTTCACTTCTAGGCTAGGTCTCACCTTGCTGTATGACCTTGGGTAGGTTCACCTGATCCCTCTGTGCCTATGTATTTCCCCTGTGAAGTAGGGCTAGTGATGGGGCAGCCTTTCAGGAGCCTCTGTACACTGAGGGGGTGGTGTTTGCTTGTTCCACGTTTCTGTAGGCCACTGAGATGTTAGTGGAGGGGTTGGGCCTCCATGCTGCCTCCTGACTCCCAGCCTGCCCTAGGCCTGGCCTCTGCCAGCAGCAACCTGGCAGACCCCACACTGGCCACCTCAGGATCATGGCTGATGCCCCTCACACTGATGTATCCATGGAAGTTTATTTCAAGAGTGGGCAACTGGTCCATGGTCAGGAGCTGGACTTCATGATGCCGCATCTGGATCCTACTGCACCTGTGCCCCTCACTGCCCTGGATGATCCCAGCCCCAAAAGTGGATCTTCCCTAGACAGGACAATTACTTCTGCACCAGATGCCATGACCACCTCACCACTTGTTTAAGGGTGCAGAAGGGTGGAAGGGTCAGGATGTTCCCTTTCATCCAGGACTGTCCAATTAGACCCAGAACTTGTGTCACTGGAACAGAGGCTCTTCCCAAAGTTATTTCTGGTTAAATTTAATATATTTTGCACAATATGTGCATGGCTAAGGAGTAAGACAGTGTAGAAGGAGTTAAAATGAAAGGAAAGAGCTGCTGCCCCTCTGCTCCCCCTTCCAGTACTCCCTGACCTCACCTGTTTCCACCTGTTGGACAGAAAGTGTGAGATTATTGTACTCCTCAGCTCTCCTATACCCTCATCACATGGTAGACATATAATTACTGTAGTTTCTTTCCTATTTATCATTGTAGTGGTGAATTACTTAATATATAGCAAAATCGTGTAGCATCCCACCTTGTTAGGAAGATATTGCCAATATCAATTCATCCTATGCTTAAATTCCCTATTATTCTAAGGTTTTATGTATGTATTTATTTTTTCTCTTCAACCTTTTGTTTTCCTGGAGTTTCTCATTGCCTTTCTTTTCTCTTACAATATCTACTTTTATTGCATCCTTAATTTCTTCCAGCATTTTGAGCTTTCTGTTTGAATTGTTCCCTCCTAGGCACTGTCCCTCATCCTGTTTCCAACTGGAGTGAGGCCTCCCTAGCCTGGGGTGGAGCCTCCTTACAGAGAGTTCCTAAATTGCTTGTCTAGGTTTGCTCCACTGCTTCCTGAAATGCATCCACTTCTCTCAGGAGTTCATTATCTTGTTAGAGAATGTCTTCAGTGAACTTTGCAAGATAAGGAACCTGGGAGATAAAGTTCAGTATTTTTATCTTTCCTCACAATTGATTGGCAATTTGGCAGGAATAGAATTCAGAGTTGAAAATACTATCCCCTCAGCCACTTGAAGGTATTATAATACTATTTTGTATTTTTCAGTATTGTAGCTAATGGTTCTGATATTTTTCTGCTATTTAATCCCTCACAGGTTTATTTTCTTTCAGAAAACTTTTAAATTCTTTTTTGTTTGGTTTTTGTTTTATATATTTTGTTTTTATATTTCCTTTTTTGTTTATTTTATTTTCTTGTTTGTATTTGTGTTTTTTTGAAAATTTTTTTGAGGTATAACATTTTGATTCATTACAAATTGTTTGCTACTATTTTGTCCAGACTTTTGCATTTGTTTAATGCTTTAACCATTTCTATTCATTTCCAAAGATTTACAAACAACCTTTTTAACAAATCTGTGTTTATTTTTAATCTTGGCAATCTAAAATTTCACAATAATATTCCAGGGTGAAGGTCTTTTTTAATTTTTAAATTTTTATAAAAAGAGCTTTAGATTACATAAATATTATGTCAAAATATAGGGGATTCCCATATAACCCACCCCCTCTCCCCCCACACTTTATCACATTAACAACATCTTCCATTAATGTAGTATATTTGTTATAATTGATTAACACATATTGAAGCATTGTCCTAACCAAGGACTGTAGCTTATATTATAATTTGCACTTTACCCCACACAATTTTATAGGTTTTGACAAATGTATAATGGCCTGTATCCATCATTGTAATATCATGCAGGAAATTCCAATATCTCAAAAATACCCCCATGTCATGACTATTCTTCCCTCTCCCTCCTCTCAGAACCTCTGATGGCCACTGCTTTTATATCAGTGATACAAATTCTTCCATTGCTAGAGTAATCATGTCTACTTTAGTCCATTGTTGCTTTCCCCATTTATGTTTGTTCATTCCTCAATCTTAAGAATTTTGGGGTGGTGATGTACACCCTGTTTATCATTGAGAGAAGGCTTAGATCCCATGGGGCAGGTGGATAGAACTGTATTGCTTGCAGTTGCAGAACCTGTCCACTTCCTGTCATAGGCATTGTCCATCATCATCCTTTTATTAGTTGTCCTGGGTGATTCTGATGAACTGGTGAGTAGGTGTTGCAACTCTGCTGAGATTCAAGGATCAACTGGCCAATGAGCTTTCTGAAGGTTTAAGTCTGTGGGACACATATTTAACAAGTATAGTGCTAATAATAGGTTCAAATAAAAGGCAGAAAAGCCATGTGTAGGGAAATTAAAAATAAGTCTAACTCTGTTACATTGGGGAGGATCTATTCCTAAGTAAGTCCCATCAACAAGGTGCAGAATTCCTGAGGTTGTCTGCCCTACTTATAGTGTCTAGATGTCTGTAGAGCATTCAGGGCCCTGGTGTTTGAAGCACTGTTTACTGTGGCAGTCAAGGAGATCCTGCTGAGACTTGCTTAAGTGTAACCTGTGGAATAACTTCCCAATTCACTTTGTAGTCTCTTAGCCATAAAAACTCATTGGTATTTAATATTTCCCCCTTTTGGTCAAGCTCTTTTTTCCAGATTCATTGCTGGTCAGTTCTTGGTAATAATCCCTCACTGACAGGGATGCTAATCCTCCTGAGTCATGTACCACCCTTGGAGGAAGGTACTGTGTTTATATGCTGAGTTTAGCTTAGAGAGAGGCCACATTTGAGCAAGAAGGAGGCTTTCGGGAGATAACTCTTAGGCAAAATATAATATTATGCTAAGTTTCAATTTCACTAGAAAAAGTTCATAATATCAAGGGTCTGTTATAATGGTCTGTCCTCCTTCAGTAGGCACTGCCCATGTACTTGGAGGATTCTTGCCACTCTATTGGAGAATGTAGCAGGCCTTCACAGGATGGGAATTCAATATTCTTTTGGTTATTGTGTGGATCTCCATCCAATGAGACAGTGCCCCATGACCAATTGAACATATTCATATGCCATAGAGACATGTCCCAGGTGCACCACTCCCCACACATCCCCCATCACTGACACCCTGCACCAGTGATCCTCCAAAGCCACAGCTGTGACCCTCCTGTGATCCAAAACCACCCCAAAACTTGGGAATTGTCCTGAATGACATTGCAATGACAGATATAGGTCATTACATATCTTCCCATAACCTGCAGAATTGTGTGGGTGAGAGTGTAAACTACAATGTGAAATATGGTGCATTCTCAGTGGCAATGCCCCAGGATGCATTTATCAATTGCAATGAATGCGCCACACTAATGAAGGATGTTGTTTATCTGGGAGTGTGTGGGAGGTGTGTGGAGTGGAGCATATGGGATCACTATATTTTTCGTGTAACATTTACATAATCCAAGTATCTTTAAAAAAATAAAAAATATATTTTAAAAAACCAACCCATAAACAAAGCCAAAAAATAAACAAATAAGTAGCCAGAAAATAAAATAATAATTAAAAATAACAAATAATATAGAAAAAATTAAAAGTAAAATAATAACAAAATAAAATTTCATTGTATCTTTCATTCCTGTAAGATCTGTTATCATTTATGTACAGTGACAATTTCTTCTGTATGTTACCCCAGTTTTTATTCTATTCACCTTATCTTCAAAGAAGCTTTAGTTTACAGAAAAGTCACATAGAAAACATAGGGGATTCCCATATACCCAAACACCTCATACTCTCCCACTCTCCCCTAATAATAACATTTTACATATGTATGGTAAATTTGTTAAAATTGATATCAAATAGTGAAGCATTGCTGCTAACCATGGTCAGTGGTTTACATTGTGATTTACATTTTTCCCATACACTTTTAAAGGATTAGACAAAATTGAAAGTGTCCTGTATCCATCATTGCAAGATCATGCAGAAGAATTCCAATGCCCTGAAAATGCCCTGTGTTCCATCTATTCTATTCTTCCCTCCCAGTATTAGTCAGCCAAAAGGGTGATGAAGCACAGTACCAAAAGTCTGTTGGCTTTTATAAAGGGTATATATTTGGGGTAAAATCTTACAGTGACATGGCCTTAAGGAGTCCAACTCAAGGTTGATTCTCACCCAAAATCAGTTGCCACATTTTGAAACAAGATGGTGAGTGATGTCTGTGAGGGTTCAGCCTTCCTTTTTCATCTTAAGTCTCTGTTGGCCCAGCTTCTTCTGATCTCAGCTATAGGCTGGCATGGGGCTCAGCTGCTCTGTTCTCCTCAGCTGCAAACTTACAGGCAAATGGTTCATCTCTCTTCTTGGGGCCACAGGGAATGTCTATGGAGCTCCCTTCATCTGTATCTTTTTCTATGTGCTTTTTTGTGTATCCACTTATATAGCCCAGCAAGGGCATGGAGATTCAACCTGGAGTTCCTCCCAACTGACATGATTGAATTAAAGCCCTAATCTTAACATAATTTAATCAAAGACACTTCAGCTGCATATAATACAATCAAAGGGTGTCATGCCCAGAAAAACAGACCAGTTTACAAACATAATCTACATCTCCCTTTGGAATTCATAAATAATATTAAACTGCCACACTCTGTCCTCCCCCTCAGGGCCTATGATAAACCCTAATTTTCAATCTTTGAAGAATAATGTTCATAGTTACATGCAATAATATTGTGGGCTGGACATATTGGTCTGTTTTCTTTTATAAGGCACTGCCTTTGTTCTCCAGAGATTCTTGTTCCTCTAATTGAGAGCATAACAGGACTCCCCAGGATGGGAGTTTAATATTTTCTTGTTTATTGTGTTGGTCTCCACCCACTGAGATAACACACTAAGACAAGATGAACACTTTCATATTCCTTAAAGGTATGCCCCTGATTCACCCTACCCCACATATCATCCCACCCCCGGTGTCCTGCCCCAGTAATCCTCCTCTGCTATATTTGCCAAAAGAATATTCCTACCATTGTAGTTTTAATCACAGAGCTGCAAATTCCCTGGGTTCCCCTGCTGTTTCCTCCAAACATCTCCCCAGCTCCAGGGAGAGTCCAACTCAAGCCCCCAACTTACTCCCCCTCACAATAATGTTCTAGAGTGAAGGTCTTTTTAATTCCTCTTGATTTCAATTTAAAGCCCTCCTTTAAGCTCTGAGCAATTTTATACTATTTCTTTGACAACATTCTTTGATAATTTCCTCTCTCTGCCTAATCTGTACTCCCTTTATAGCATGTATATATGTTTTTAAATTTATTGAAGTATATCATTCATACATAAACTTACATAAACTGTATAGTAATAGTTGTGAACTTACAAAACAAACATACATTAACATCATACAGGGCTCTCATACCTCTCCCTACCACCAATACCTTGCATTGTGAAACATTTTAAACTAATGATGAAAGAGCATCCTCAAAATAATACTGCTAACCAAAGTATTTTACATTTGGTGTATTTTGCCCCAAATCACCCTATTATTATTATTATTATCATTATTATTATCATATCACTTATAAATGAACATACATAAACAATAAGTGTGTAGTAAAATTTGTGAACTTATGAAGCAAACATGCATAACAGCATACAGGGGTTCCATACATCAACCCAACACCACCTCCTTGCACTGTTTGTGAGACATTTGTTACAAATTATGAAAGAATATAAAAACCTTACTACTAACTATAGTCCATATCTTATATTTGGTATATTTTCCCCCAAAACCACCCTATTACTATTTTTTAAATATATTTTATTACCGAAGTTATTAACTTACAAAACAAGCATACTCATGTAGAATTCCCATACAATATCCCTTTATCAACACACCACATTATGGTGGGACATTTGTTAGAGATTATTAGATAATATCATCAGACTAATACCACCAGTCATGGTCCATAGTATACATTTGGCACACTTTTTCCATATTCCCCCATTATCAACAAAGTATATCTTTGCCATTGATGCATGAATATTACAGTATTGTTGGTAACCACAGTCCATTGGTTACTCCAGTTGTATTTTCCCATGCTTCTCCACATTCCCACCATCCTGCAATAGTGATGTCCATATGCTCTAGCTCACAAAGGACACTCTTGCATATGTACCATCAAACAATTGATTATTTTATGGACTAAATGTGCATGGAGGATTTGGATCACAGAAGGGTTACAATGGGTACTGCGGGGGATTATTGGGGGGGGTGTCTGGGGGGGTTTCGTGGGGATTGGTTCATCCGAATATACATGAAAGATATACAAAATCATTCAAAGGATCGGGGGATGGGGCATGGTCATGATGGGTGGATAATCACACAATAAATGAGGGAATCTGAATTCCTAGCCTGGAGAGCTCTGCCACAGTCTCCAAGGGAGCAGCAATAGTCCTCTGAGTGTAGGGACAGTGCCTGTCAAAATAGGATGACCCACTGATGTGTTTTTTTTTATTGATGACTACCCTTGTGAGTCTTTGCTCTTGTAAATGAGACTTAGCCTGCAGTTGTGGGGTGCCTAAGGGTTGCCACCTGAGAGCCTCCTTGTTGCTCAAATGTGGCCTCTCTCTAAGCCAAACTCAGCATATGATTGCATTACCTTTCCTCCAACGTGGGACATGACTCCCGGGGATGAGCCTCCCTGGCAACGAGGGATTAATACCAAGTGCCAACTGGCAACACAACTGGAAAAAGACCTTGAATAAAAGGGGGAAATGGTAAAGACAAATGAGTTCAAGTGGCTAAGAGACTTCAAAGAGAGTCGGGAGGTCATCCCAGAGGTAACTCTTATGCACACCTCAGTAGGAGCTCATAGAACATCTAAGTGCCTATCACCCCACTCAGTGGGGTTCCTGAGAGCTCCGGAGACACTCTGTTCCTATATAAGGGGGGATAGCCCCAGAGACTGATGCCTTATCAGTGGGTCCTATTTTGGAATCTGTGCTCCTGAGAGTGACAGAATTAGACTCAAATAAGTCCTCCCTGCACATGGTTCACCAGTCCCTTCTATTCAAACCTATATGTGATGCTGGAGTTTTTAGGTATACTTCCAGAGACTGGAGCCTCCCGCCTACCTATGTGCCAGGTGTGCATGAAATCTAGGTGGAGCTGCAACTCCTACGCTACAGCTCAATGGACTCATCCAAGTCACCTGGTGAGGAGACAACATTGGGCAATGGCCATCCCAGGGAATGGAGAGGGCCTGCATCTGCAGGCAGGATCATCCCACCCACCATATCCATGGGATATAAGCCCTCTCTCACTTGGAGTTGGAGTGGACATCACCATCCCAGTCCCCTCAGGATTGGGGGAAGAACTATGGACTAGAGTGGACTTGATGGTATTCTCTTGTTCACATATGGTGATTCTAGCAATGCAAGAAATTATAACAATGAGGTGGAGCCAGTAGCCACTTGACACTTTTGGGGTAGGGAGGGGATGAGCAGTTGAAATACAGGGGCTTCTTTGGGAGTTGGAGGTTGTCCTGAGTACTGTTGTGGCAACGGATGTAGGCCTTTTTAAATCAGCACACACCACTCAGAACTGAGTGGGAGAGAGTGTGGTCTACAATGTGAACTGTGGTCTATGGTTGGTGGCAAGGCTCCAGGATGTGGAAGTTCATTGAGGGTGGTGGGCCACACTGTGGGAGATGTCTGTGTGGGATGTGGTGGGAGGTGTGGGAGGTGGGCAATATGGGAATCCCAGTGGGATCCGTGTAATATTTTGGGTAATCTAAGCACCTCTTAAAATATATGTATATATATATATATATATATATAACATTTTTGTAAGCAAATACACATATATGCATATTATGTATAAAAACAAAACAAAACAAAAAAAAACATAATACTCACCCAATTCTGGGTTTACTGTGTTCTTCAGTCCATAGATTATTCTCTAGCTTTCTTTCAATTGACATTTACTTCCTTAGACTACTCTTTCCAGCCACATTCCCATTTATAAACCACTTGTTACTCACTATAATGTGTTACCATTTACTCTATACATTTCCAAACTTTTACAGTAAAGTTAATTAAAACATCTACATACATTAACATCAGTAGTCCATCTCAGTCCTCCTATTATCTCCTTTTAGAATCCACCACCTACCATCTGGTCTTGAAGATGTTTTCCTATAATTTCTTTTAGAATCTTTATGGTTCTTGCTTTTATATTTAGGTGTCTGATATATTTTGAGTTAAATTTTGTATACAGTGTGTGATAGGGGTCCTCTTTCTTTCAACTATAGATGTCCAGTTCTCCCAGCACCGTTTATTGAATGGACTGTTCTGCCCAAGCTAGGTGGGCTTGACAGGTTTTTCAAAAATCACTTGACCATAGATAAGGGGTTCTGTTTCTGAACCATAAATTTGGTTCCATTGGTCTATGTGTCTGTATTTATGCCAGTACCATGCTGTTTTTACCACTCTAGGTAGGTAATATGATTTATAGTCCAGACATGAGAGTCCTCCAACTTTGCTTTTCCTTTTTAAGATGTTTCTGGCTATTCAGGACCCCTTACACTACCAAATAAATTTCATAATTATGTTTTCCACTTATTTAAAAAAATGCTGGTGAAATTTTTATTGGGATTACATTGAATCTGTATATCAATTTGGGTAGGGAAGCAGATGTGATTTAAGTGATTGAACTCCTGACTACCACATGGGAGGTCCTGGGTTCAGTTTCTGGTGCCTTTTGGGGAGGGTGAATAAGACAGTGAGCTGATGTGATGGCCTGGTTTGGTGAGCTGATGTAACAAGAAACACAAGGAATAAAACATAATGAGAGACCCAACAAAGTGGGGAGCAGTGATGGCTCAAGCAATGGAGCATCAACCTCCCCCATGGAATGTCACCAGTGCAGTTCACAGTGCCCCCTAATAAAAGGGAAGACAAGTATAAAACTAATAGACACAGAGAGCACAGATGGAGAGGGGGTTGTGAGAAATAAATAAAATAAATCTTTAAAAATATTTGGATAGATTTGACATCTTGATGGTATTTAGTTTTCTAATCCATAAGTATGGAATGTTCTTCCAATTATTTAGATCTTTTTTGACTTAACAATGCATTGTTTTCTGAATACATGTGCTTTACATGCTTGGATAAGTTTATTCCTAAATATGTGATTCTTTTAGTTACTATTGTAAATGGAATTTTTTTCCTGACTTTCTCCTGATTGCACATTAATAGTGTCTTTAAATTCCATTTCATCTGAGAAAAGTATAGGTATTACAGCTTTTTTACTTTTTTTTTTTTTTTTTTTTTTGGTTACTGCATGTGTGGAATATCTTTTTCCAGCCTTTTAGTGCCCTTCTATTGGTATCCTTGGGTCTAAAGTGAGTTTCTTGCAGACAGCATATATATGGGTCATATTTTCTTATCCATTCCAAAAGTCTGTGTCCTTTTGATTGGGGAGCTTAATCCACTAATATTCAATGTTATTACTATAAAAACAGTTCTTTCAACCATTTTGATCTTTGGGATTTACCTGTCATATTTTCACCACTCTTTTGAGACTTTTACTTATTTTTACTGATATAATCTTCCATTCTAGATTCTCTTCCAAGCCTCTCTCTCCTGTCTTTATTTTCAGAATGTAGCACACCTTTTAGTATTTCCTGCAAGGTTGGTCTCTTTGTTATAAACTCTTTTAGTTTCTATTTATGTGTGAATATACTAAGCTTGCCCTCATTTTTGAAAGATAACTTTGCCTGAACTAATATTCTTGGCTGGAAGATTTTCTCTTGTAGTATCTTAAATATATCACAGCACTGTCTTCTTTCATCCATGTTCTCTGATGAGAGATCATCACTTAATCTTATTGGGCATTCCTTATATGTTATGCATTGCTTTTCTCTTGCTGCTCTCAGAATTCTTTCTTTGTCTTCGGCATTTGACCTACTGATTAGTTTGTGTCTCAGAGTTGGTCTATTCAGATTTATTTGGAGAGGAGTACATTGTGCTTCTTGGACACAGATATATATGTCCTTCAATAGGGTTGGGGTATTTTCTATGATTATTTCTTCAAATATTCCTCTTGCCCCCATTTCCCTTCTCTTCTCCTCCTGGAACACCCATTGACACATATGTTTGCACATCTCCTGCTGCTGTTTAGTTCCCTGAGAACCTGTTCATTTTTTTCCATTCCATTCTTCTTCTATTCTTTTGTATGTATGCTTTTGGAGGCCAATTCATCAAATTCACCAATCATTTTTCTGCCTTCTCAAATCTGCTGTTATATGATTCCAATGTATTTTTTAAGATTTATATTTATTTATTTATTCCCATTCTTGTTGGTTTTTCATTTGCTGTCTTGTTCTCTGTGTCCATTCACTGTGTGCTCTCTGTGTCTGCTTGTCTTCACTTCTTCTCATCTTCTCTTTAGGAGGCATTTTTCATTAGGAGGATCCTGGGACTTACCATATGTTTGATGGGAGCCCAATCACTTGAGCCACATCCAATTCCCCAATGTATTTTTAATTTCATTTTTTATGCTTTTCATTCCTGTAAGATCTGCTATTTTTCTATGTATGCTCTCAAATTCTTCTTTGTGCTATGCAATGTTATTTTAATATCCTTAATCTCTTCAGCCATCTCATTGAATTTATGAAGTACATTTGTTTGAGCATCTATTATTAGTTGTCTCAACTCCTTTATGTCATCTGGAGGCTTATTTTCTTCTTTAATTGGGCCATATCTTCCTGTTCCTTGATATGGATTGTAATTTTTTGTTGGTGTCTTGGCATCTGGATTACTAGGTTTATTTATTCTGGGTGCAGTTTCTCTCTTTAGTTTAAGGCTTTCTTGCACTTTCTCCCTTGCTGGTTGTGTAATAGGAGCTGAGGATGTAGTTGGTACTATAAGCTGTGGAGGTTCAAGCCAACTGCATTGTCCCAGGGACCGATGAATCTTCTCCCAACTTTCTCCTTTGCCAGGGGCAGGGACAGAGCCACAGTCAAGTGTAATAATCCAAGTCTTGCAGGCCTAGACTGTAGTTGTCCAGAGAGACTGATGATGATTCACAACCCTTTCTCTACTCCCTGGGTTGGAGATAGAGCTGCAGGTGTGGACAGCAATCTGTGCTTTGGGGGTCCAAAATATCCAGTTGTCACAGTAGACATCCAACTTTTCAGTCTGTGCAGGCCAAATGTGCCTGCAGTTAGTGGAGAGGCTGATGCAGGTCATGCCAGCTTCCTCCCTACCAGAGGTGGGCCTGAAACCTAGGCTAGGGCTGCAGTCTGATCTTTGTGGAAAGAAGCCAGTCCCAACCATCACTGTGATTTTCAATCAGCCCTACATCCCCTCATGTTGGGGGTGGAGTCAAAATGGTGGCACTAGCCTCTATTTGATTTGGACAGATTCAAATTTTAGCAGTTCTTAGGATTATAATTTAGCCAACTGAATTTACTAATCAGTAGCTGAAGTCAGTGACCAACCATCACTTCTTCCCTTGTTTTTGGGAAATGGAGCTTCCATCTCCAGCCACAAAACAGCTCCTGAGAGGCAGGCACTGCCAGAGTAGAATGAGCACTGGCCTGCATGGCATGGCCTGTAGTTTTCTGACAGTGGATGGTGCAGGTCCCCCAGCTTCTTCCCTGCCAGAGTTGGGGCTGGGTATTAGGCTAGAGCTGCGATCTTATCTGGATGGAAAGAAGACAGTTCCTACCAGCAGTGTGGTTTTCAGTCCACCACACTTCCTCTCACACCAGGGGCAGAGTTATAATGGCACCTACTGGCATCTTTCTGACTTGAACAGGCTCAAGCTTTAGTTGCTTTTAGGATTATACTTTAGCCAGCCCAATTTGCTCATCAGTACCTGAAGTTGGTGCCCAACTGTATCTTCCTCCCCCACTTTGGGAAATAGAATTTGAAATTCCAGTCATGGAACATCTACTGAGGTGACTTGCATGGCCAATGAAATATGGGCACCAGACTTGGTGGATCAAGTGCTCTACTCATGAATCTTCTCTGCAGATGTGCAGTCTCCTTCCATTCTTTCAAGGATGTTGCAGGATGCTCTTCTGGTCTCCTGAAGCCCCCAAAAAGGTGTTTGGATAGCTCTAGAAAATTATTAACTGCACTGTACCATGAGCTGACTCTTGGGGCTCCTTACTCTGCCTCAATCTTGATGGCTGCCTAATAGGTTTTTCTTTTTTTTTTTTTTAATTTATTTATTTTCTATTGTGGGTAAAAATCAAATTTTTCACAATACATACCAATATTTGTAAAATGATATATAAATATGCAGGCATATATGTGCATTTGCTTACAAAAATGTTATATATATATATATATATATATTTTAAAGAGGTGCTTAGATTAACTAAATATTACATGGAACCTACAGGGATTCCCATGTTCCCCACCTCCCACACCTCCCACGACATGCCACAAAAACATTTCTCACAAGTGTGGCCCATCATCCTCAATGGACTTACACATCCTGGGGCCTTGCCATCAACCATAGACCACAGTTCACATCGTAGACCACACTCTCTCCCACACAGTTCTGAATGGTGTGTGCTGATTTAAAATGGGCTGGTTTATAAATGTGGCTGTGGCTGAAAGGGGTAGTCTAAGACAAAAATGTCAAATGAAAGAATGCTAGAGGATAATTTAAGAGTCTGAATAGCATAGTGAACCCAAGCAGTGGATAAGGATTGTGGTTAATAGGGCAAATACAAGAATGTTCTCCTATGAAGAAGAACAAATGTAGTTCACAATTACAAGATGGCAAGAATATGGTGATGCATGGGAAAATACGATTAATTTAATTCATGGATATCTGTTAACAGCAATATTGTAATATTCTTGCATCAGTGCCAAGAAGGTTATAATTCAATGCTAAGTGTAAATAATAGGTGGGTATGGGATTTTTTTCTATTGGACTAAGGAAAAGATTGAAAAAAAAAATTTCTAAGGGGATGACTGCACAACATTGTGATGAAAGAGCCACAGAGTGTACACTTTGAATAGATTGTACAAGGCATGGGACCATATAACACTGTGTACCATTTGGTGAATGATGGGCAGTGGTTAACAGTACAAATATGAGAATGTTCTCTCATTAACTATTACAATGTACAATACTAATGCATGGTTTTAATAACAGAGGGGTGTATGGATAAAGAAACCTAATGTAAGCTATGGACCATAGTTAGTAGTATAATTTTGATGATGTTCTTTCATAATGTGTAACAAATGTTCTACCACAATGCAAGGTACTGGTGGAGGGGTGATATATGGGAATTTTGGACATTATGTATGATTGTTTTCTAACGTCACAACTTTTCTAATAAATTATATATATATATTTAAAAATAAAATGACCTACCTCTGTTGCCACAACGGCACTCAGGACAATTTCCTAGTCCCGAAAAAGCCCCTGTATTTCAACTGCACATCCCCTCTCTGCCCCCAAAGTGCCAGTGGCCACCAGCTCCACCTCACTGTTATAATATTTCTTCCACTGCTAGAATCACCATATGTGTACAACAGAATACCATCAAGTCCACTCTAGTTCATAGTTCTTCCCCCAATCCTGAGGGGACTGGGATGGTGATGTCCACTCCACCTCCAAGTGAGAGAGGGCTTATATCCTATGGATATGGTGGGTGGGGTGATCCTGCCTGCAGATGCAGGCCCTCTCCATTCCCTGGGATGGCCGTTGCCCATTGTTGTCTCCTCACCAGGTGATTTGGATGAGTCCATTGAGCTATAGGGTAGGAGTTGCAGCTCCACCAAGATTCCACGCACACCTGGCACATAAGTAGGCCAGAGGCTCCAGTCTCTGGAAGTAAACCTAAAAACTCCAGCATCACATATAGGTTTGATTAGAAGGGACTGATGAACCATGTGCAGGGAGGACTTATTTGAGTCCAATTCTGTCACTCTCAGGAGCACAGATTCCAAAATAGAGCCCACTGATAAGGCATCAGTCTCTGGGGCTATCCCCCCCTTATATAGGACCTGGGTGTCTCCAGAGCTCTCAGGAGCCCCTCTGTGTGGGGTGATATCCATTTTGATGTTCTATGAGCTCCTGCTGAGGTGTGCATACTGGGATGACCTCCTGACTCTCTTTGAAGCTCTTAACCACTTGAACTCATTTGTCTTTACCTTTTCCCCCTTTTATTCAAGGTCTTTTTCCAATTGTGTTGCCAGTTGGCACTTGGTATTAATCCCTCATTGCCAGGGAGGCTCCTCCCCGGAAGTCATGTCCCACGTTGGGGGGAAGGTAATGCATTCATATGCTGAGTTTGGCTTAGAGAGAGGCCACTTTTGAGCAACAAGGAGGCTCTCAGGTAGCAACCCTTAGGTACCCCATAACAGTAAGCTAAGTTTTAGTTACAAGAGCAAAGACTCACAAGGGTAGTCATCAATAACAAGAACTCATCAGTGGGCCATCCTCTTTTGACAGACACTGTCCCTGCACTCAGAGAATGTTGCTGCTCCCTTGGAGAATGTGACAGAGCTCTCCAGGCTGGGAATTCAGATCCCCTCATTTATTGAGTGATTGTCCACCCACTGTGACCATGCTCCATCCTTTGATCTTTTTAACAATTTTGTATATCTTTCATGTATATTCAGATGAACTTACTCCCATGAATCCCCCCTTCCAGACACCCCACACCAATAATCCCCTGAAGTACCCATTGTAACCCTCCTGTGATCTAAATCTTCATGAACATGTAGCCTACATAATAATCAAATACACTTAATAGGAAAAAGAAACAACAATGATAAGCTTACATGCAAGAGACAAACATAAGGAAACTCAGGGAAAAAAAACAAAAAAACAAACAAACAAACCATCAAACAAAAAACAAAACAAATCAATATATAATTAGTGGATTGGGACATTCAAAAAAATAGGAATAAAAGCAAAAGAAATGCCTTTTTAAAAAAATTCTTTTTTTCCTTTTATCGCTGTGTTATCGGATGTCCGGAGTGCCGTGACACCTTCCCCCTCTCAATCCAGTGTCTCCCAAATTTTCATTTAATTTTCAAAGAAGTTTTAGGTCACAGCAAAGTCACACACAGAATACCAGAGACTCCCAGATACCAAACCAACCCCCCTTCCCCACCCCATATTAAACCCCCCCCTTTTTTTGGGTGTTAGCATTGTTATA
The DNA here is from genome assembly GCA_026826555.1 of Tolypeutes matacus. Taxonomy (NCBI): domain Eukaryota; kingdom Metazoa; phylum Chordata; class Mammalia; order Cingulata; family Chlamyphoridae; genus Tolypeutes; species Tolypeutes matacus. Next base: position 868,213 of record JAKSZT010054003.1, read on the forward strand.
ACTGTTATACAGATAGCAAAATATAGCAACAAAACATTGTCAATGATTTACAGTATAGTTTACAATTTAGATGACACAGTTTAATAAGTTTTGATGATATTTACCATGTCCTGTGTCCAATACTGTAAGGTAATGAAAAACCTTTCCCATGACCACTAAATACCCCATTAGATCTTAACTGTTCCTTCCTCCCCACACCCCTGGGGCATATGACACTCCCCTGTATTGATTCATGGAATTCCAAGATTCATAGTTACATGCCCTGGGTATTTTGAGCCTGCCCTTCCTAATCTACCCACCTGTCAACGCTGGACTACCAAACCCAGTAATATCACTATCCATCTGACTTATCCTTCAATATACAACTATTCTCTATCCCTTTACCATAGATTATGTCCATATGGGTGATGGCTCAAAGCCTGCTCTTCTCTTACTCTCCCTTGTTAACCTATCTTTCAGACAGTGGTTCTCAGAGGCTGCTCACTTTCCTCAGTGCAAATTAGTGAGGTCATATACTGTTCATCCTTCAGTGCCTGGTTTGCTTCATTCAACATAAGGTCTTCAAGATTCATTCATGTTATTCCATGTATTAGCACTTTAATCCTTCTTAGAGTGAGTAATATTCCATTGTGTGTATGTACCACATTTTGCTTATCCATTCGTCTGTTGATGGGCACCGGGACTGATTCCAACTTTTGGCAATGGTGAACAATGCTGCTATGAACATTAGTGTGCATATATCTGTTTGTGTCTTTGCTTTCAGTTCTTCTGGGTATATACCCAGCAGTGGAATTGCTGGATCATACGGAAGATCTATTGTTAGTTTACTGAGGAACCACCAAACTGTCCTCCACAGTGGCTGGATCATACCAGTCCCACCAGCAGTGGATGAGGGTTCCTATTCCTCCACATCCTCTTCAACACTTAGAGTCTGCTGTTTTTTTAATAGCTGACATTCCGATGGGTGTATGATGGTATCTCATTGTAGTTTTGATTTTTATTTCCCTGATAGCAAGCGATGTTGAGCATTTTTTCATGTGATTTTTAGCCATTTGTATTTCTTCCTTGGAGAAGGGTCTTTTCAGGTAACTTGCCCATTTTTTAAATGGATTGTTCATCTTTTTATTTTCAAGGTGTAGGATTTCTTTATATATGCAGGTTATTAGGCTCCTATCAGTTATATGGTTGCCAGATATTTTCTCCCATTGGGTAGGCTGCCTTTTTATTTCCTTAGTAACATCCTTTGAGGTGCAGAACTTTTTAATTATGATGAGATCCCATTTGTCTATTTTTTTCTCTTGCTGCCCATGCTTTGGCTGTGAAGTTCATGAAAACATTTCCTATTACAAGGTCCTGTAGATTCTTCCCTACATTATCTTCCAAGGTTTTTATGGTTTTGGCTCTTATATTTAGATCTTTGATCCATCATGAGTTGATTTTTGTATAAGGTGTGAGATGGTATTCTTCTCTCATTCTTTTGGATATGGATATCCAGTTCTCCAAGCACCACTTGTTGAAGAGGCCATTCTCACCCAACTGAGAGGGCTTCGGGGCCTTGTCAAATATCAGATAACTTTATATGTGAGGATCTATATCTGAACTCGCAATTTGGTTCCATTGGTCAGAAGGTCTATCCTTGTCCCAATAACATGCAGTTTTGATCACTGTAGCTTTGTAGTATATTTTAAAGTCAGGTAGTGTGATACCTCCAACTTCATTCTTCTTTTTCAATATGTCTTTGGCAATTCAGGGCCTCTTGCCTCTCCAAATATATTTTGCAGTTAGTTTTTCCAGTTCCTTAAAAAATACAGTGTTGACTTTTATTGGGATTGTAGTAAATGTAGATTAGTTTGGGTAGGATACACATTTGATGACGTTTAGTCTTCCTATCCATGAACAGAGAATATTTTTCCATTTATTTAAGTCTTTTTTATTTCCTTTATCAGTGTTGTGTAGTTTTCTGTATATAATTCCTTTACATCTTTAGTTAAATTTATTCCTAGATATTTGATTCTTTTAGTTACTATTGTTAATGGTATTTTTTTTCCTGTTTTCCTCCTCAGTTTGCTCATTATTGGTGTATAGAAATGCTACTGATTTTTGAGCATTGATCTTATAGCCTGCAACATTACTGAACTCCTTTATAAGTTCTAGAAGACTTGATGTAGATTTCTCAGGGCTTTCTATGTATAGGATCATGTCATCTGCAAATAATGAAATTTTTTCTTCTTCTTTTCCAATCTGGTTGCCTTTTATGTCATTTTCTTGTCTCAGGGCTTGCACAAGTACTCCTAAGACGATGTTAAATAGGAGTGGTGATAGTGGGCATCCTTGCCTTTTTCCCAATCTCAGAGGGAAGGCTTTTAAGATTTCATCGTTGAAAATGATGTTAGAAGATTGTAGGGGAGGCGGCAAGATGGCGTTGGTGTAGGAGGGCGCACACTGCAAGCTCCCAGAGCAAGGCGGATTGGGGATGGGGTCCTGCCCGGGGGTCTGTGCTGTGCACGCGTGGAGTGAGAAGCTTGGGACATCTATCTGCGTGGATCGGCGGCGTGGACCGAACGGTGGAGATTCGTGAGTTTTGAGGCTGCCGGTGGAGGTTGGCACAGGCGGCTGAGCCCCACGGTTACGGAAATAAAAAATAAAATGGCCATTTGGAGCCGCGGGCGGGGGCGAAAAAGTTTTATTTTCTGGGGAGCTGGCTGCCTGGCGCCCCTTGGACCTTGTGTGAACAGAGCAAACAAGCTAGTCAGCACCCGGTGAACCAGAGGGGGGATTTTGGTCGGGGAATGCAGCTGATTTCCCTAGCCACCCAGGGATAAGACCCGGGCCGCTGCGGAGCCAGGAGGAAGGCACACTTCCCAAAGAAGGGAGGGGTTGGTTGGAAGACAGGGAAGGGTATTTTATATTTTTAGACATCGATCTGGCTGCCTGCACCGCCCCATAGCTTTGGGGAGCAGATAAGCCGACCTGAAGCAGCACCAGGCTGAGAGCAGACGCGAATCTGCACTCAAACTGATTTACTGAGCAGCCCGGTGAGGCTGGAGCTGGGCGCCAGAAGGGGCGGAATCCGCCCTCTTTAGCACTGCTCACTGACTAACATCAGAGTTTCAGCTAACCTGGGGAGCCCGGAAAGTGGGACCTGCTTGATTAATTTCCACGGGCCCAGCTAGGGTCCCTTCCGTAAGGGGGCTGGTCTAGAAGAGGAATTATTTTGGGTCCTGCATTTGGCTAAAAAAAAAAAAAAAAAAAGTGAGGTCACCTCAACAATTTAAAAATAAATTCTTTTTAATTTAGTTTAATAGCTAAAAGCTGCTTCAGGACCTGCATATAGAACCCCGTGGGGAAATTCATTGATAAACACAAGTAGGCAGGAAGGATCCACGTGGACCCTAGGGGAATCATTGACCCCCCTTAGCTCTGTTTGACTGCTTGCCTGTGTGGATCATTGGTTTCTCTCTGTTACTTTCTGGTCTATTGCTATTATTCCCACTTTCCTACCCCCTTCCTTTTTCCTTCTATTTTTTTTTTAAATAGGTGCTGCCAGCTGGTCACTTATTTGCTGGGCTTCTTATTCAGTAATTTCCCACTCGCTGTATATATTGATTCTGTATTACAAACTATCACTTATCCTTCCTGCATGTTTCTGCCTTCTGTTTTCTGTTGTGGCTCTTAGAGACAACATTTTTTCATAGGCCCACAACTTAAGGGTGTCAATTTATATCCCATCTATTTTGTTTCCTTCTTCTTTTTTCTTCTTCTTTTTTTTTTTTTATTAGTATTAACTTTTTCCTTTCAGACCGTTCTCTACTATTTTTCTACCTCCTCATAATTCTAGCCTTCTAAATCACTATATATATATATTCCTCCATTTGTTTTCCTAGTCCATTATAGGAACTCCATATTTTTTCCTACTACTCTACACTGCCTACAAAAGTTAAATATTCATCTCATTAAGTCTCATTTTGCCGCTCTTCTAACTTTTATAAACATTTCTATTATCCTTCTGCCTTCCTTACATCTTTTGATTCCTCTGGCCCTAACCTTTTGCCTTCAAGGGAACATAGAAAGAAGTAAGGAAATAAAATAAGAAGAAAAACTGCCAAAGAGAAAACTTAACTCACACGCAGAACCAACAGCTAAATAAAATTTTAGAGCATAGTGAAAAGCTAATCAACTGAACAAACCCATCAAGATAATATGATGACCAGAGGGCAACAGAAAAATACAAATGACTCTGAAAAACTGGAAAACATGGACCAGTCCAGTGCACAAAATAAAAACCAGGAAGCAATGCAGTACATCGAACAACTAATCAAAGCTATCCAAGCAAATATCATGGACCAACTTAAAGAACTGAAGGAAGAGATTAAGGATATAAAGAAGACACTGGGAGAACATACTGAAGAAATAGCTAACACACCTAAAAAGGTGATGGATATGATGGCGAACAAAGACACAAGACAAGAAATGAAAAAGATGCTGGACTCACATGGCAGCAGATTTGAACAGGCAGAGGAAAGAATTAGTGATATGGAAGACAATACAGTTGAAATCAAAGAGATTGAAGAAAAGATAGACAAAAAGATAGAAAAAATCCAGTATGATCTCAGGGAATTAACCGATAATGCAAGACGCACAAACATACGCATTATGGGCATCCCAGAAGGAGAAGAGAAGGGAAAGGGAACAGAAGGAGTGTTGAAGGAAGTTATGGCTGAAAACTTCCCAACTCTATTGAGAGAGATGGATGTGCAGATCCAGGAAGCACAGCGCACCCCAAATAGTATAAATCCCAACAGGCCAACTCCAAGACATATACTTGTCAAACTGTCCAATGCTCAAGACAAAGAGAAAATACTCAAGGCAGCAAGAGAAAAGAGAACCATCACATACAAGGGAAGCACAATAAGCTTAAGTGCTGATTTCTCAGCTGAAACCATGGAGGCAAGAAGACAGTGGTATGCCATAGTCAAAACACTAAAAGAAAAAAACTTCCAGCCACGAATTCTCTATCCAGCAAAATTGGCATTCAAAAATGATGGAGAGTTCAAAATATTCACAGATAAACAGCAATTAAGAGAGTATGTCAAGAAGAAACCAGCACTTCAAGAAATACTAAAGGAATCTCTACAAATTGAAAGGAAAAAACAAAGGAGAGAGAGTTGGAGGAGAGTTTAAAAACAACTGAAAACTCAAAAAGAGAAACAAAACAACATATGACATACATTAACCCAAAGAAAAAATGACTGAAGTAAGAAATTCGTTACAAGTAATAACACTGAATGTTAATGGATTAAATTCACCAATCAAAAGACACAGATTGGCAGAATGGATAAGAAAATATGATCCATC
>JAKSZT010054003.1:878567-901309 GCA_026826555.1 Tolypeutes matacus
GGGTAGGGAGGGGATGAGCAGTTGAGATACAGGGGCTTCTTTGGGAGTTGGAGGTTGTCCTGAGTACTGTTGTGGCGATGGATGTGGGCCATTTTGGATCAGCACTCACCGCTCAGGGCTGAGTGGGGGAAAGTGTGGTCTGCGGTGTGGACTGTGGTCTGTGGTTGGTGGCTGGGCTCCAGGATGTGTGGGTTCATTGAGGTTGGTTGGCCACACTGTGGGAGATGTTTGTGTGGGATGTGGTGGGAGGTGTGGGAGGTGGGCAACATGGGAATCCCAGTGGGTTCCGTGTAGTGTTTTGGGTAATCTAAGCACCTCTTAAAATATATGCATATATATATATATATAAATAACATTTTTGTAAGCAAATACACATATATGCATATATATTTATATATCATTTTACAAATGTTTGTATGTATTGTGAGAATTTTGATTTTTACCCATAATAAAAAAAAAAAAGAAAATGATGTTAGCTTTGGGTTTTTTATATATACCCTTTATCATATTCAGAGAGTTACTATCTATTCCTATCTTTTGTAGTGTTTTTATGAGGAAAGAGTGCTGTATTTTGTTAAATGCTTTTTCTGCATCTATAGAGATGATCATGTTATTTTTTCCTTTCAATCTGTTTATGTGGTGTATTACATTGATTGATTTTCTTATATTGAACCATCCTTGCATACACGGGATGAAACCCTCTTGGTCATAATTTATAATCCTTTTGACATGTTGTTGAATGTGATTAGCAAGCATTTTGTTGAGGATTTTAGCATTGAGGTTCATTAGAGAAATTGGTCTGTAATTTTCCTTTCTTGTGGTATATTAATTTGGTTTTGGTATTAGAGTAATGTTGGCATCATAGAATGAGTTAGGCAATATTCCTTCTACTTCTATTTTTTGAAAGAGCTTAAGTAGAATTGGTGTTAGCTCTTTCTGGAATGTTTGGTAGAATTCAGCTGTGTAGCCATCTGGTCCTGGGCTCTTCTTAGTTAGGAGGCTTTTGATGACTGAGTCTATCTCTTTACTTGTAATTGGACTGTTGAGTTCATCTATTTCTTCTTTCATCAATGTAGGCTGTTTGTGAATTTCTAGAAACTTGTCCATTTCCTCTAAATTATCATTCTTGTTGGCATATAATTTTTCAAAATATCCTCTTACGATACTCTTTATTTCTGTGGGGTCAGTAGTGATATCGTTGCTCATTCCTTATTTTATGTATTTGCATCTGTTCTCTCTTTTTCTTTGTTAGTCTGGCTAGGGGGTTGTCAATTTTATTGATATTCTCGAAGAACCAGCTTTTGGTTTTGTTTATTTTTTCCAGTGCTTTCTTATTCTCTATTTCATTAAGTTCTGCTCTAATCTTTGTTATTTCCTTCTTTGTACTACCTTTAGGTTTAGTTTGTTGTTGTTTTTCCAATTCCTCCAAGTGTGCAGTCAGGTCTTCAATTTTAGCTCTTTCTTCTTTTTTATTATATGAATTTATGGCTATGAACTTCCCTCTCAAGACTGCTTTCACTGCCTCCCATAGGTTTTGACATGTTGTGTTGTTGTTTTCATTACTTTCGAGGTAGTTACCGATTTCTTTTGAGATTTCCTCTTTGACCCAAGTTTGTCTAAGAGTGTGTTGTTTAACTTCAAAATCCTTGTGCCTAACCAGTTTCTCTGGCCATTAGTGAATTCCAATTTCATTCCGTTGTGGTCAGAGAAATTATTTTGTATAATCTCAGTCTTTCTGAATTCATTGAGAGTTGTTCTGTGGCCTAGCATGTGGTCTATTTTGGAGTATGTTCCCTGTGCACTCGAGAAGAATGTTAATCCTGCTGTATTTGGGTGTAGTGTTCTGTATATGTCTATTAAGTGCAGGTCTTCTAATGTATTGTTGAGTGCCTTAGTTTCTTTATTGATTCTCCATCTAGATGTCCTATCTAATGATGATAGTGGTATTTTGAAGTCCCCTGCTCTAATTGTAGAGGCATTTATTTCTCCTCTTAGTTTTTCCAGAGTTTGCCACACGTATTTTGAGACACCCTGATTAGGTGTGTAAATGTTGATGATTGTTCTCTCTTCTTGAGAGATTACTCCTTTTACTAATATGTAGTGTCCATCTTTGTCTCTTACAATAGTTTTGCATTTAAAGACTATTTTGTCTGATATTAGAATAGCTACTTCTGCCCTTTTTTGGCTATTGTTAGGTTGTAACATGGTTTTCCATCCATTCACTTGCAGCCTCCTTGAATCCCTGGGTCGAAGGTGGGTTTCTTGTAGACAGCATATAGTTGGATAATATCTTCTTATCCATTCTGCCAATCTGTGTCTCTTGATTGGTGATTTTAATCCATTAACATTCAGTGTTATTACTCTTAACAAATTTCTTACTTCAGTCATATTTTCTTTGAGTTAATGTTTGTCATATGTTGTTTTGTTTCTCTTTTTCTCTTTTTAGTTGTTTTTAACTCTCCTCCAATTCTCTCTCCCTTGTTTTTTCCTTTCAACTTGTAGAGATTCCTTTAGTATTTCTTGAAGTGCTGGTTTCTTATTGACAAACTCTTTTAATTTCTGTTTATCTGTGAATATTTTCAACTCTCCATCATTTTTGAATGCCAGTTTTGCTGGATAGAGAATTCGTGGCTTGAAGTATTTTTCTTTTAGTATTTTGACCATGTCCTACCACTGTCTTCTTGCCTTCATGGTTTCAGCTGAGAAATCTGCACTTAATCTTATTGTGCTTCCCTTGTATGTGATGGTTCTCTTTTCTCTTGCTGCCTTGAGTATTTTCTCTTTGTCTTGAGCATTTGACATTTTGACAAGTATATGTCTTGGAGTTGGCCTGTTGGGATTTATACTATATGGGGTGTGCTGTGCTTCCTGGATCTGCACATCCATCTCTCTTAATAGGGTTGGGAAGTTTTCAGCCATTATTGCCTTCAACAGTCCTTCTGTTCCCTTTCCCTTCTCTTCTCTTTCTGGGATGCCCATAATGCGTATGTTTGTTCATTTTGTGTTTTCGGTTAATTCCCTGACTCCATGCTCGATGTTTTCTATCTTTTTGTCTATCTGTTCTACTATCTCTTTGATTTCAGCTGTATTGTCTTCCATATCACTAATTCTTTCCTTTGCCTGTTCAAATCTGCTGTTATGTGAATCCAGCATCTTTTTGATTTCTTGGATTGTGCCATTGTTCACCATCATGTCCATTATCTTTTTATGCATGTTTGCAATTTCTTCAGTATATTCTCCCAGTGTCTTCTTTATATCCTTAGTCTCTTCCTTCACTTCTTTAAGTTGGTCCATGATATTTGTTTGGATAGCTTTGATTAGTTGTTCATAATTCTGCATCACTTCCTGGTTTTTAATTTGTTCATTGGACTGCTCCATGTTTTCCTGTTTCTCAGAGTCATTTGTATTTTTTTTGTTGTCCTCTTGTCATCATATTTTCTTGATGGGTTTTCTCAGTTGATTAGCTTTTCTCTATGCTCTAGAGTTTTGTTTAACTGGTGGTTCTGCATGTATGTTAAGTTTTCTCTTTGGCACTTTCTCTTCTTATTTTATTTCCTTGCTCCTTTCTATGTTCTGAATCTCTACTGTTCTGTCCACGCCATTGATCCACACAGATAGATGTCCCAAGCTTATCATTCCATGTGTGCACAGCAGAGACCCCCGGGCAGGACCCCGTCCACAATCTGCCTTGTTCTGGGAGATTGCAGTGTGTGCCCTCCTACATTAACACCATCTTGGCCGCTCTCTCCCATAGGTTTTTGTATGTTGGGTTTTTGTTTTCATTTTTCTCAAGAAATTTTGTCATTTCTCTTGTAATTTCTTCTTTGACCTACTGATTATTTGAGTGTGTTGTTTAATCTCCATATTTTTGTGAATTTCCCCCTTTTCCATCTGTTATTGTTTTCTAGCTTCATTAGATTAAGATCAGAGGTAGTGTTTTGTATAATTTCAGTCTTTTTACATTTATTGAGACCTGTCTTGTGATTCAAGACATGGTGTATCCTGGAGCACATGAAAAGAATATATATCCTTCTGTTCTGAGATGCAACTCTCTGTAAATGCCTGTTTGGTATAGGTCATTCACAATTTAACATAATACAAGTTCTCAGTTTATCTTCTGTCCACATGTTTCCAATGCTGAATTGTGTTTAATGAGGTCTCCACATATAATTATAGAGAAGTCATTTTCTCCGTGCCCCTTTTATATATTGGCTTTCTTTCTCTCTTATAACAGTTTGGTATTTACAATATCTTTTATTTAAGTATAAGATTAAAATAACATGTAGTCCATAAAATAATCAAATACACTTAATAGGAAAAAGAAACAACAATGATAAGCTTACATGCAAGAGGCAAACATAAGGAAATTCAGGAAAAAAAAAACGAATAAACAAACAATCAAACAAAAAACAAAACAAAACAAAATATAATTAGTGGATTGGGACATTCAAAAAAATGGGGAAAAAAGCAAAAGAAATGCCTTAAAAAAAAATATATATATATATATTCTTTTTTTCATTTTATCACTGTGTTATTGGATGTCCGGTGTGCCGTGACACCTTCCCCCTCTCAATCCCCAGTGTCTCCCAAATTTTCATTTAATTTTCAAAGAAGTTTTAGGTCACAGCAAAGTCACACACGGAATACCAGAGACCCCCAGATACCAAACCCCCCCCTTCCCCACCCCATATTAACCCCCCCACCTTTTTTGGATGTTAGCATTGTTATAACTGTTATACAGATAGCATACTGGGCAATGGCCATCCCAGGGAATGGAGAGGGCCTGCATCTACAGGCAGGATCATCCCACCCACCATATCCATGGGATATAAGCCCTCTCTCACTTGGAGGTGGAGTGGACATCACCATCCCAGTCCCCTCAGGATTGAGGGAAGAACTATAGACTAGAATGGACTTAATGGTATTCTGTTGTACACATATGGTGATTCTAGCAATGGAGGAAATTATAACAGTGAGGTGGAGCTGGTGGCCACTTGACACTTTTGGGACAGAGAGGGGATGTGCAGTTGAAATACAGGGGCTTTTTCGGGATTTGGAGGTTGTCCTGAGTGTCGTTGTGGCAACGGAGGTAGGCCATTTTAAATCAGCACACACCATTCAGGACTGTGTGGGAGAGAGTGTGGTCTACGATGTGAACTGTGGTCTATGGTTGATGGCAAGGCCTCAGGATGTGTGAGTCCCTTGAGGGTGATGGGCCACACTTGTGGGAGATGTTTGTGTGGGATGTGGTGTGAGGTATGGGAAGTGGAAAGCATGGGAATCCTGGTAGGTTCCATGTAATATTTAGGTGGTCTGGGCACCTCTTAAAAAAAAAAATATATATATATATATATAACATTTTTGTAAACAAATGTACATATATGCATATATATTTATACATCATTTTACAAATATTGCTTTGTATTGTGAAAATTTTGATTTTTACCCACAATAAAAAATAAATAAAATTTTAAAAAGTTACTCTTAAAAAAAGAAAAAAATTAAAATAACAATGTTTATTTATTTTTAACTTCTCCAAAGATTATAGTTAAAACCATCTACATTTCATGTCTTTTTAAAAATTTTTCATGGATGTTTCAATCCTTTACCTATTTATTCTTTTTTTAAAAGTATACTTAGATTACATAAATGTTACACAGAAAACATATGGATTCCCATACGGCCCACCTCCCACACCTCTCACAACTTCCCATATAAACATCCTTCATTAGTGTGGCACAATAATTGCAATTGAAAAACACATCTTGGGGCTTTGCCATTAAGCATGGACCATAGTTCACATTGTAGACTACACTCTCTCCCACAGAGCTCTGCATGTTATATGATGATATAAAATAACCTATATCTGTCATTGCAATGTCACTCAGGACAATTCCCAAGTCCCAAAAAGCCCCTGTATTACAACAGCTCTTCCCTCTCCCTACCTCCCCAGCCTCCTGTGGCCACTGGCTCCACATCAATGTTGTAATTTCTTCCATTGATTGAATCACAATATGTCTATGGTAGAATATAAGTAAATCCACTCTAGTCCATAGTTCTTCTCCCAATCTTGAGGAGTCTGGGATGGTGATGTCCACTCCACCTCCAATTGAGAGGGGGCTTATATCCCATGGAGAAGATGGATGGTATTATCCTGCCTACAGGTGCAGACTCTCTCCAATCCCTGAGACAGCAGTTGTCCATCACCATCTCCCTCCAAGTTGTACTGGGTGAGTCCAATGAGCTGCAGAGTAGGAGTTGCTACTCCACAGAGGTTCTGGGTCCAGCTGGCACAAGGACAGCCCTAAGACTCAAGTCTCTGGATGTACACCTACAAACTCCAGCACCAAGTATAAGTTTGAATGAAAGGGACAGATGAGCCATGTTCAGGGTAGACATAGTTGAGTCCAATTCTGTCACACCCAGGAAAACAAATTCCAAAGAAGGGCCCACTGGCAAGGAACCAAACTCCAGAGCTATTTGCCCTGATATAGGACCTGAGTGTCCCCAGAGCCCTCAGGAGCCCCAATAATTGGGGTGATATCTAATTTGGAGTTCAATGAGATTCTACTGAGAAATGCATAAGCGTTACCTCTGGGATGACCTCCCAACTCATTTTGAAGCCTCTTAGCCATATAAACCTATTTGTCTTTACATTTTCCCCCTTTTATTCAAGGTCTTTTTCCAGTCACATTGCTAGTTTGTGCTTGGTAGCAAGGAGACTCTCAGGAGCCAAACCTTAGACACCCGATACCAATAGGCTAAGTTTCAATTTCAAGAGCAAAGACTCATAAGGCTACTCATCAATATCAAGCACCCATCAGTGAATCATCCTCCTTCACCAGTCACTGCCCCTGCACTTGGGGGACTGTTCATGCTCCCTTACAGAATGTGACAGAGCTCTCCAGGATGGGAAATCTGTATTCACCCATTTCTTGAGTGAATCTCCACCCACTGTGACAATGCCCCGTGAACATTTGAATATTTTCATATACCTTATATTTATGCTCAGGTGAGCTTCGTTCCATGCATCCCCCATCCCTGACACCACACACCAGAAATCTGCTCCCACCCCAATTGTAACCCTTCTGTGATCCAAAGCTTCTTCAAAGATGAAGCTGTAACAAAAGCTGAATACAATTAATAGGAAAATGAAATAATAAGAAGTTTAAATGTAAGAGAAAAAAGACATAAAAAATAAAATAAAATAAAATAAAATAAAATAAAATGAAAAGATTAGGATATTAAAAAAATGAAAAATATTAAAAAAAAATTTGACCTTTTGCCTTTCATCACAATATTTGGTGTACAGTCAGTACCGTGGCACCTTCCCCCTCTCATTCCCCAGTGTCTCACTATTTTTCACTTTGTTTTCAAAGAAGTTTTATGTCACAGTAAAATCACACACAGAATACAGGAGATTCTCAAAGACACAACATCCTGCCCCTTTCCTCACCCCCAATAATAATAACTGTTTTAAATTAAATTTTTATATTTAAAAAAACTTAGATTACATAAATGTTACACAAAAATTATAGGGATTCCCATAACCCCCACCTCCCCCACCTCCCACAACCTCCCACATAAACATCCTTCATTAGTGTGGCACATTAATTGCAATTGATAAATACATCCTGGAGTTTTGCCAATGGACCACAGTTCACATGGTAGACCACACTCTCTCACCCAGACAGTTCTGCATGTTATATGATGATATAAAATCATCATATATCTGTCATTGCAAAGTGACTCAGGTCAATTCTGAAGTCCCAAAAAAGCCCCTGTATTACAACTGCTTTTCTGTCTCCTGCCCCCAGAGTCTCCAGGGGCCACTTGCTCCACATCAAAGTTGTCATTTCTTCCATTGCTTTAGTTACAATATCTATAGCAGAATACCAGTAAGTCCACTCTAGTCCATAGTTCTTCCACTCATTCTGAGGAGTATAGGATGGTGATGTCCATTCCAAACTCCACCTCAGTGGCAGTTTGTATCCCATTGGGAAAATGGATGGGGTTATCCCACCTGCAGCTGCAGATTCTCTCCATTCCCTGGGATGGCCATTGTCCATTATCATCTCCCCGCCAGTTGTCCTTGGTTAGTCTAATGAGCTGTTGACTAGTAGTTGCTGCTCCAGTGAGGTTACGGCCCAGCTGGCACATGGACAGCCCAAAGACTCAAGTCTCTTGATATACACCTACAAACTCCAGCACCAAGTATAGGTTTGAATAGAAGGGATAGATGAGCCACGTGCAGGGAAGACATAGTTGAGTCCAACTCTGTCACACTCAGGAGCACAAACTCCAAAGTAGGGGCCATTGTCAAGGTACCAATCTCAGGAGTGATCCACCCTGACATAGGACCTGGGTGTCTCCAGAGCCCTCAGGAGCCTCACAATTTCAGGTGATATCCATATTGGGATTCTATGAGATCCTACTGAGATGTGCATAAGCGTTTCCTCTGGGATGAATTCCTGACACATTTTGAAGCCTCCTAGCCATATAAACTCATTCGTCTTTACCTTTTCCCCCTTTTATTCAAGGTCTTTTACCAGTTGCATTGCCAGTTGGTGCTTGGTAGCTATCCCTCAGTGCCAGGGAGGCTCATACCCATGAGTCATGTCCCAAGATGGGAGGAAGGTAATGCATTCATATGCTGAGTTTGGCTTAGAGAGAGGCCACAGTTTAGCAACAAGTAGAATCTCAGGAGGCAACCCTTAGGTATCCCAAAACAATAGGCTGTTTCAATTACAAGAGCAATGACTCATAAGGTTAGTCATCAATACCAAGTGCCCATCAGTGGAACATCCTCCTTCACCAGTCACTACCCCTGCACTTGGGGGACTGTTGCTGCTCCCTTAGAGAATGAGATAGAGCTCTCCATGATGGGAATTCAAGATTCTCTCATTTATTGAGTGATTCTCCACTCACTGTGACAATGTCCCATGAGCATTTGAACAGTTTATATACTTTATATTTATGCTCAGGTAAACTTCCTCCCATGCATTCCCCATCCCTAACACCATACATCAGCAATCCTCCCCTGCCCCAGTTGTAACCCTTCTGTGTTCCAAAGCTTCCTCAAAGATGAAGCCATTATGATAGATGAATACAATTAATTGGAAAACCAAATAATAATAAGTTTAAAGGTAGGAAGTAAAATACATAAAAATTAAAAAAAAAACTAAAACTAAAATAAAATGAAAAGATCGGGATATTTAAAAAATGAAAAATATTTTAAAAATTTTTGACCCTTTCTATTTCATCATTTCAATACCTGGTATACAGTTTGTACTGTGGCACCTTTCCCCACTCATTCCCCAGGGTATCAATATTGCTCATTTTGCTTTCAAAGAACTTTTCAGTCACAGCAAAGTACACACAGAATACAGGAGAACCTCATATACACAACATGTTCCCCCTTTCCTCCCCCCCATATTAATACCTTTAAAATATATATATATTTTATAAGATGCTTAGATTACATAAATGCCACACAAAAATTACAGGGATTCCCATATTCCCCACCTCTCATACCTTCCATAACATCCCACATAAACATCTATCATTAATGTAGCCCATCACCTGCAATGGATATAGACATCCTGGGGTCTTACCACCAAGCACGGACCATAGGTCACATTGTAGACCCCTCCTTCTCCCACATAGTTCTGCATGTTATATGCTGATGTAAAATGCCCTATATCTGTCATTGTAATGTTACTCAGGATAATTCCCAAGTCCTGAAAAGGCACCTGTATTACAACTGCTTTTCCCTTCCCTGCCCCAAAAGTGTCCAGTGGTCATTGGCTCCACCTCACTGTTGTAATTTCTTCCATTGCTTGAATCACATTATGTCTACACCAGAATACCCTTAAGTCCACTCTAGTCTGTAGCACTTCCCGCAATCCTGAGGAGTTTGGGGTGGTTATGTCCACTTCACTTCCAAGTGAGAGGGGGCTTATATCCCATGGATAAGGTGGAGGGGGTTATCCTGCCTTCAGCTGCAGACTCTCTCCATTCCCTGGAATGGCCGTTGTCCGTCATCGTCTCCTCACCAGGTGACTTGGGTGAGTCCATTGAGCTGTAGAGTAGGAGATGCAGCTCCACCAATATTCCAGCACAGCTGGCACATAGGCAGGCCAGAGGCTCCAGTCCTGGAAGTACAACTACAAACTCCAGCATCACATATAGGTTTGAATAGAAGGGACTGATGGACCATGTGCAGGGAGGACTTATTTGAGTCCAATTCTGACACTCTCGGGAACACAGATTCCAAAGTAGAGCCCACTGATAAGACATCAATCTCTGGGGTGATCCCCCCTTATATAGGACCTGGGTGTCTCCAGAGCCCTCAGGAGCCCCTCTGTGTGGGGTGATATCTACTTTGGTGTTCTATGAGATCCTACTGAGCTGTGTGTAAGCGTTACCTCTGGGATGACCTCCGAATCTCTTTGAAGACTCTTAGCCATATAAACTCATTTGTCTTTACCTTTTCCCCCTTTTATTCAAGGTCTTTTTCCAGTCATGTTACCAGTTGGCACTTGGGATTAATCCCTCGTTGTCAGGGAGGCTCATCCCTGGGAGTCATGTCCCACATTGGGGGGAAGGTAATGCATTCATATGCTGAGTTTGGCTTAGAGAGAGGCCACATTTGAGCAAAAAGGAGGCTCTCCGGTGGCAACTCTTAGGCACCCCATAACAGTAGGCTAAGTTTCAATTACAAGAGCAATGACTCATAAGTCTGGTCATCAATAACAAGAACCCATCAGTGGGCCATCCTCTTTTGCCAGATGCTGCCCCTGCACTCAGGGGACTGTTGCTGCTCCCTTGGAGAATGTGGCAGAGCTCTCCAGGCTGGGAATTCAGTATTCCCTCATTTATTGAGTGATTGTCTATCCACCATGACCATGCCCCATCCCTTGATCATTTGAACAATTTTACATATCTTTCCTGTATATTCATATGAACTTACTCCCATAAATTCCCCATCCCAGACACCCTCCACCAATGATCCTCTGCAGCCCCCATTGTAACCCTTCTGTGATCTAAACCTTCCTTGAAGATGAAGCCCATGTAATAACCAAATACAATTAATAGGAAAATGAAATAATAATGATAAGCTTAAATGCAAGGAAAATCAGAAAAATAAAACACTAAAAATAAAATATAATTAACAGATTGGGACATTCAAAAAATGGGAAAATTTTTTTAAATTATTTTTTGTCCCTTTATCACTGCATTATCGGATGTCCAGTGTGTACCGTGACACCTTCCCCCTCTCATTCCCCAGTGTCTCCCAAATTGTTATTTAATTTTCAAAGAAATTTTAGGTCACAGCAAAGTCACACGTAGAATACTAGAAACTCCCACATACCCAACCTCCGTCTTCCTTCCCCATCCCATATTAAAACCTTTTTTTGTGTGTGCATAGTAGCATTGTTATAATTGTTATACAGATAGTGAAACATAGCAACTAAACATTGTCAATGTTTTACAATATAGTTTACAATTTAGGCGGTACAGTTTAATAATTTTTGATGGTATTTACCATGTCCTGTGTCCATTACTGTAAGGTATTGAAAAACATTTCCCATGATCACTAAACACCCCGTTTGATCTCTTCTATTACTTCCTCCCCACCCCCTGGGGCATATGGCACTCCCCTGTCTTGACTCATGGAATGTCAGGATTCATAGTTACATGCCTGGGTATTCTAACCTGCCCTTCCTAATCTACCCACCTGTCAACCCTGCACCACCAAACCCAGTAATATCACTACCCCCCTGTCCTATCCCCCAATATGCAACTATACTCTGTCACTTTATCATAGATTATGTCCATATGCATGATGGCTCACAACCTTCTCTTCTTTTCTCTCCCTTGTTAACCTATCACCATGTGGGTCTCCACTCCCTGACACAACACCTTATAACAGGATGAACACTCACACATTCCCCAGAAGCCTACTCCAGATGCACCCCTTCCTGAATGCCCCCCCAAGCTACCCCCTAAACCAGTGACACTACCTTGTCATACTGCCATAAGAGCATTCCCACTCCTGCATTTTCAACATCATACCCACAAATCCCATGTTCACCTAGTCCCCCTCCCAAATCTCCCCCCTAGTATCCTGTGTATTCTAACCTGCCCTTCCTAATCTACCCATCTGTCAACCCTGCACCACCAAACCAATACCTTTTTATATATGGATGGTAGCATTGTTATAACTGATATACAAATAGTGAAATATTGTCAATGGTTTACACTATGGTTTATATTTTAGACCATAAACTTTTATAAATTTTGATGATATTTACCATGTCCAGTGTCCATAACTGCATGGTGATGAAGAACATTTCCTCTGGCCACTAAATGCCCCCTGTTTAATCTTTTCTATTCCTCCCACCCCATTCCCCCGAGGGCCCACAATGACCGCCTGGCTTGACTCGTTAAACAAACGACAAGTTTCATAGTTACCTGCAACAATAGGTCTTAACACATTGGTTTCTCCTCCCCTATTAGGAATCTCTCTTGCTCTTGAGAGACTCCCACCTGGCTATTTCTGAAAAAATTGGTCCTCTTAAAGACAGAAGTCCAACTCATTCCCGCTCATTATATGAGTCTCCACTCAGTGATACAACATATTACAACAGAATGAACACTCACACACTCCCTAGAAGCCTGCTCCAGTTGTGCCCTGTACCAAATGCCCCCCATCCAACACCCTAAACCAGTGACTCCTCTTTGTCATTTTACCCTAAGAGCACTCCAACCTCTGTACTTTCAACCTCATACCCACAAATCCCCAGTATTCATCTGGTCCCTCTCCCAACCCTCTCCCCAGTATCCGGGAACTTCTGACCCACAGTCCCCAATTTACCCACATGACAACCCTACACCCCCCCAACCCAATAATATCAGTACACTCCTGGCCTATCCCTTCAATATGCAACTACACTCTATCAATTTACCAAAGATTACATCCGTATGGGTGATGGCTCACAACCTTCTCTTCTCTTTCTATTTCTTGTAAGCCTATCTTACAGTGAATACTCCCTGAGACTACTCAATTTCCTTAATTCATATCAGTGAGGTCATGTACTGTTCATCCTTTAATGCCTGGCTTGCTTCACTCAACATAAGGTCTTCAAGGTTCATCCCTGTTATCCCGTGTGTTGGCACTTTATTTATTCTTACAGCTGAGTGGTATTCCATTGTGTGTATGTGCCATATTTTGTTTATCCAATCATCTGTTAATGGGCACCTGAGTTGACTCCAACTTTTGGCAATAGTGAACAATGCTGCTATGAACATTGGTGTGCATGTATCTGTTCATCTCTTTGCTTTCAATTCTTCAGGGTATATGCCCAGCAGTGAAATTGCTGGATGATATGGAAGTTCTATAGGTAGTTTTTTGAGGAACTGCCAAACTGTCCTCCATAGTGGCTGGACCATTCTGCAATCCCACCAGCAGTGGGTGAGGGTTCCCATTCCTCCACATCCTCTCCAACACTTATAGTCTGCTGTTTTTTAATACCGCCGTTCTAATAGGTGTAAGATGATACCAAGTTGAAAGGAAAAAACAAAGGAGAGAGAGTTGGAGGAGAGTTTAAAAACAACTGAAAACTCAAAAAGAGAAACAAAACAACATATGACATACATTAACCCAAAGAAAAAATGACTGAAGTAAGAAATTCGTTACGAGTAATAACACTGAATGTTAATGGATTAAGCTCATTGTAGTTTTGATTTGCATTTCCTAATAGCTAGCAAAGTGGAGCATCTTCTCATGTGCTTTTTAGCCATTTGTATTTTTCCTCACAGAATTGTCTTTTCAAGTTGCTTGCCCATTTTTATATGGGTTGTTTGTCTTTTTATTTTTGAGGTGTAGGATTTCTTTATATATGCTGGATATTAAGCCCCTATCAGATATATGGTTGCTAAATATTTTCTCCCATTTGGTAGGCTGCGTTTTTACTTATTTGATAATGTCCTTTGAGGTGCAGAAATGTTTAATTTTGAGCCAATCCCATTTATCTATTTTTTCTTTTGTTTCCCATGCTTTGGATGTGAAGCTCATGAAACCATTTCCTATTCCAAGATCCTGTAGAGGCTTCCCTACCTTATCTTCCAAAGTCTTTATGGTTTTGGCTCTTATATTTAGATCTTTGATCCATCTTCAGTTGATTTTTGTATAAGGTGTGAGATGGTATTCCTCTCTCATTCTTTTTGGATATAGATATCCAGTTCTCCAAGCACCACTTGTTGAAGAGATCATTCTCTCCAACTGAGTGGGCTTGGTGGCCTTGTCAAATATCAAGTGACTATATGTAAGGATCTATATCAGAACTCTCAATTTAGCTCCATTGGTCAGTATGTCTATTCTTGTGCCAATACCATACAGTTTTGACCACTGTAGCTTTGTTGTATATTTTAAAGTCAGGTAGTATGATAACTCCAACTTCATTTTTCTTTTTCAATTTGTCTTTGTGATTTGGGGCCTCTTACCCTTCCAATTAAATTTTGTAGTTACCTTTTCCAATTCATTAAAAAATACAGTGTTGATTTTTATTGGGATTGCATTTAATCTGTAGGGTTTTTTTAAAATAGAATATGCATCTTGATGATGTTTCCTCTTCCTATCCATGTACAGGGAATATTCTTCCTTTGATTTAAGTCTTCTTTGATTTACATTAACAATGTTGTGTAGTTTTCTGTATATAAGTCCTTTACATCTTTAGTTAAATTTATTTGTAGTTATTCAACATATTTAGTTAGTATTGTAAATGTTATTTTTTAAAATTTTTTCCTCATTATTCATTATTGGTGTACAGAAATGCTACTGATTTTTGAGCATTGCTCTTATAGCCTGTGGCTTTACTGAACTCCTTAGAAAGTTCTTGAAGATTTGTTATAGATTTCTCAGGGCTTTCTATGTATAGGATCATGCCATCTGCCAATAGTGAAGTTTTTACTTCTTCCTTTCCAATTTGGATGTCTTTTATATCTTTTTTGCCTCAGTGTTTGGGCAAGTACATCTAAGACAATTTAAATAGGAGCCGTGATAGTGGGTATCCTTGTCTTGATCCTGATATTAGAGGGAAAGCTTTTGACATTTCATCATTGGAGATGATGTTGGCTCTGGGTTTTTCATATATAGCCTTTATCACGTTCAGAATGTATCTTTCTATTCTTACCTTTTGCAGTGTTTTTATAAGGAAAGTTTGCTGTATTTTGTTGAGTGTTTTTCTGCCTCTATAGAGATAATCATGTGTTTTTTTCTTTCAATCTGTTTATGTGGTATATTACATTAATTGTTTTATTATGTTGAACCATGCTTGAATACCCAGGATGAAACCCACTTGGTCATGCAGTATAACTCATTTGATATGTTGTTGGGTGTGATTAGCAAGTATTTTGTTGAGGATTTTAGCATCTAGGTTCATTAGCGAGATTGGTCTGCAATTTTCATTCTTGTGGCATCTTTGGCTTTGGTATTAGGGTAATGTTGACATCATAGAATGAGTTAGAAAATGTTCCTTCTACATCTATTTATAGGAAGGGCTTAATCAGGATTGGGGTGAGCTCTTTCCAGAATGTTTGGTAGAATTCACATGTGAAGCAATCTGGTCCTGGGCTTTTCTTAGTTGGGAGGTTTTTGATGACTGAATCTATTTCTTGTAATTGGACTGTTGAGTTCTTTCATTTATTCTTTCATCAATGGATGTTGCTTGTGAGTTTCTAGGAATTTGTCCATTTTCTCTAAAGTATCATTCTTGTTGGCATATAAATTTTCAAAGTATTCTCTTATGATACTCTATTTCTGTGGGGTCAGTGGTGATATCCCCTTCCTCATTTCTTATTTTGTGTATTTGCATCTGCTTTCTCTTTCTCTTTGTTAGTCTGTCTAAGGGTTTTTCAATTTTATTAATCTCTCAAAGAACCTGCTTTTGGTTTCCTTTATTTTTTCTAGTGCTTTCTTATTTTCAATTACTTTTAGTTCTCCTCTAACCTTTGTTATTTCCTTCTATCTACTTCCTTTGGATTTAGTTTGTTGTTGTTTTTCCAATTACTCTGGGTGTGCAGTTTGGGCTTCAATTTTAACTCTTTCTTCTTTTTGATATCTGGAATTATGGCGATGCATTTCCATCTCAGTACAGATTTGGCTGCAACCCATACGTTTTGATATGTTGATTGTCCCTTTCATTCATTTAAATGTAGTGACTGATTTATTTTGAGAATTCCTCCTTGACCCACTGTTTGTTGAAGAGTGTGTTGTTGAACATCCATATCTTTGTGCCCAATCTGGTTCTCTGGCCCTTAGTCTTTTCCCATTTCATTCCATTGTGGTCAGAGAAATTACTTTGTATAATCTCAATCTTTCTGAATTCATTGAGAGTTGTCCTGTGGCCTAGTATGTGGTCTATCTTGGAGTATGATCCATGTGCACTTGAGAAGAATGTATATCTTGCTGTGTTTGGGTGTAGCATTCTGTATATATCTATTAGGTACAGATCCTCTAATGTATTATTCAGAGTCTTTGTTTCCTTATTTATTCTCTGTCAAGATGTTCTGTCTAATGGTGGTAATGGTGCATTAAAGCCTCCCACTCTAATTGTAGAGGCATTTATGTCTCCACTTAGTCTTTACATTATTTATCTCATGTATTTTGAGGCACCCTGATTAGGTGCATAAATACTTATGATTGTTCTTCCTTCTT
Source organism: Tolypeutes matacus (assembly GCA_026826555.1). Lineage (NCBI taxonomy): Eukaryota > Metazoa > Chordata > Mammalia > Cingulata > Chlamyphoridae > Tolypeutes > Tolypeutes matacus. The sequence continues at coordinate 895,288 of JAKSZT010054003.1, forward strand.
GAAAGATTACCCCTTTCACTAATATATAGTGTCCAACTTTGTCTCTCACAATAGTTTTGCATTTAAAGTCTATTTTGTCTGATATTAGTATAGCTACTCCCACCCTTTTTTGGTTCTTGTTTGCTTGTAAAATTGTTTTCCAGCCATTCACTTTCAGCCTCCTTGAGTCCCTGGGTCTAAGATGGGTTTCTTTTAGACTGCATATAGATGGATCATATTTCCTTATCCATTCTGCCAATCTGTGTCTCTTGAGTGGTGAAATTAATCCATTAACATTCAGTTTTATTACCCACAATGAATTTCTTACTTCAGCCATATTTTCTTTGGGTTAATGTATGTCACATGTGTTTTTTTTTTCTTTCTGTTTTTGTCTTTTTAGTTGTTCTTATACTCTCCTCCAATTCTCTCTCTCCTGTTTTTTTCCTTTCAACTTGAAGAGCTTCCTTTAATATTTCTTGAAAGGCTGGTTTCTTATTGGCATACTCTCTTAATTTCTGTTTATCTGTGAATATTTTGAACTCTCCATCATTTTGAATGCTGGTTTTGCTGGATAGAGAATTTGTGGCTGGAACTTTTTTCTTTGAGTACCTTAACTATGTCATACACTGTCTTCTTGCTTCTATGGCTTCAGATGAGAAATCAGCACTTAATCTTATTGAGCTTCCCTTGTATCTGATGGTTCTCTTTTTTCTTGCTGCCTTGAGTATTTTCTCTGTATCTTGAGCATTGGACATTTTGACAAGCATATATCTTGGAGAAGGCCTGTTAGTATTTATACTGTTTGGTGTGTGCTGTGCTTCTTGGACCTGTACATCCATCTCCCTCAATAGGTTTGGTAAGTTTTGAGCCATTATTTCCTTCAACACTCCTTCTTTTCCCTTTTCCTTCTCTTCTTCCCCTGGGATGCCTATAATGTGTATGTCTGTGCATTTCATGTTGTCATTTAAATCCCTAATTCCCTGCTGGATTTTTTTCTATCTTTTTATCTATCTATTCTACTATCTTTTTTATTTCAGATGTACTGTCTTCCACATCACTAATCCTTTCTTTTGCCTGTTCAAATCTGCTGATGTGTGAATCCAGTGTCTTTTTGATTCCTTGGATTGTGACATTCTTCACCATAATATCCATTATCTTTTTATGTATACTTAAAATTTCTTCAGTATGTTCTCCCAGTGTCTTCTTAATACCCTTAGGTTCTTCCTTCACTTCATTAAGTTTGTCCATGATATTTGTTTGGATAGCTTTGATTAGTTCTTTGATATTCTGTATCTCTTCCTGAATTTTAGTTTGTTCATTGGACTGGTCCATGTCTTCCTGTTTCTTAGTATGGTTTGTAATTTTTTATTGCCTTCTAGTCATCATTTATCTTGATGGGTTTATTCAGTTGATTAGCTTCTCTCTATGCTCTAGAATTTTGTTTATCTGCTGGTTTTGTGTGTGTGATAAGTTTCCTCTTTGACACTTTGTTCTTCTTGTTCTACTTCCTTGCTATTTTCTATGTTCCCTTGAAGGAAAAAGATTAGGGCCAGAGAAATCAAAAGAGTTAAGAAGAGAAAATGGATAATAGAAATAATAATAAAAGTTAGAAGACAGGCCATATAAGACTTAGTAAAATGAATATTTAAGTCATGTAAGCAGTGTAAAGTAATAGGAATAAAAAAGTGGAGTACCTACAATGAAATGGGGAACTGAATAGAGAAAAATATATAGAATGATTTAAAAGGCCAGAATGATGAGGAGAGAGAGAAACAGAAAAGAAAGGGCAGAAAGAAAAAAGTTAATTTTAAAAAAATCAGAATAGACAAGACAGAAATTGGAACCAGTAAAGTTAAAGACTAATAAAAAAAGTTGGAATGTAAGCACCACAACAGAAAGGTGAAGATAGAAAGATGAAGGAAGGAAAAGGGATAGCATTGGTAGACAAAATCAGTATACACAGAAAATAGGAAATCAAGGAAAGATAAGCACAGCAAAGAAGAAACAAGCTAGTAGTGCCTAATTTTTAAAAAAGGGTGGGGAGGAAAGAGCAAAGAAAAACAAGAAACAAAACAACAGCAACAACAACAAAAACAAACAAACAAACACACAAGCAAGCAGTCAAATGAAGCTAAGGAAGAACAGCATTCCTTCTTGGACCCTTGTGGAGCCTCTCAGGCTGCCTGTGTTCATCAATCAGTTACCCTGCAGGCTCCTCTCTGCAGGGTTTGAGGTGGGTTTTAAGGAGTAAACTAAGTTAAAATTTTTTAAGTAACCTCTTTTTTTTTTTTTTTTTTTTTTTTTTGGGAAAATAAGGGACCCAAAAGAAGATAATACAAAAATAATGTCTATGTTTTCCTTGTCCTACAGTATCAGCTGGATGTTAGATATCTCATTGGATCACCACTGTTAGAGGAGCCAGGATTCAAACCAGGGACCTCATATATTCAAGGCAGAAATTCCTCCACTGAGCTACCCCTCCAACTGGGTCAGTAAGCTCCTCAGAAAGCTACTCAGTCACTTTTCGCTGGGCAGATTTTACTCTCCTAAGGCAACTGAATTCAGCAGGCTGTATGACCAGATACCCCCTCCCCTCTCCTGGTCAGGTTGCATTGTTCCCTTTTGAAATACAATTTGACCCTGATGACTGAGTACACCACACCAAAGTCATTTTTCAAGCCTCTTCTAGACTACCCCCTCCTCCCTGGGGACCCTAAATAGGCTCTTGAAAACTTATTAAACACTTCCCATATCTGACTTCCTTAAGGGAGTTGAAATTCTGAAAGTTCTCAGCGTGGAACTATGAAATTGATTGACTCTGCCCTCTCTCAGTCCAAGCCTCTGTAACCCAGGGTGGTTAGGTAAATCAGGGTTCCTCAGCAGATTCACCTCTCCCCTCAGCCTGGTGTCACTTTGAGCCAGCTGGTGTGCTCCCCAAAGCTCTAAAGGGGTCCAGGCAACAAAACCCACAGAAAGGATACCCCTCTCCACCACTTACCAGAACTGTCCTAATCTCAGAGAATTCTCCCTCTTGCTGGGTGGCTGGTGGGAGTAGGGGCTCACCCTGGCTCTTTGTCCTGAGGGTGGGGCTTAGCCTTCCATGAATTCCATGGGGCTAAACACTTACAGTTTTATCTTGAGCAATCTATCTCCCTGTCCAGCTCCCTCCAGATTTATGCCCCAAATTCTCCTGCTCCATGGGCTCCCAGAACAGCTCACTTGGGGTGGATCCTGTCCCCAATCAGCCATCTTTTGCGAGAGAGATGGTGAATGCCCACTTAAACTGATTCCATCTTGCCCCCAACCTTACAATCACTTTTTTCCCAATATTGGAATCACTACTCCACATCATTTTGTTTAATATGTGCATGGAATATTTTTCCCAACATTTTACTTTCACCCTGATTGTATCCTTACATCTGAGGTGAGTCTCTTGTAGACAGCATATATATATATATATATCATATTTTTTAATCCATTCTATGTCTTTTGATTGGGGAGTTCATGCATAAATGTTCAATGTTTTCATTGTAAAGGCATTACTTAATTACTTACTTCATCCATTTTATCCTTTGGCTTTCCCTTGTCATATCTTACTATTGTCTGTCTTTTAAAACTTAAATCACCCTTCCTAATAATCTTCATTTCTATACACTTCTTCAAGTCTCTCACATTTTTTTTTTTCCTTTCAGGGCAGCACTCCCTTTAATATCTCTTGTAGATCTGGTCATTTGGTAACATACTCTCAGTTTTTATTAATCTGTGAAGACTGTAAACTCACACTCATAGTTGAAGGACAATTATACTGGATAAAGAATTCTTGACTGGCAATTTATCTCTTTCAGTAACTTTAATACATCATACCACTTTCTTCTCGCCTCCATGGTTTCTGATGAGAGGCCAGCACTTAATCTTATTGAGGTTCCCTTTTCTGTGATGCAGTGCTTTTCTCTTGCTGCTTTCAGAATCCTCTCTTTATTTCTGATATTTTCATTCTGAATAGGTGTCTCAGAGTAGGTCTATTAAGATTTGTTTTGTTTGGGGTGTATTGTCCTTCTTGGATATTGATATTGTCTGTCACAAAGGTTGGGAAGTTTTCAGTGATTATTTCCTCAAATATTCTTTCTGGCCTTTTTCCAATCTCTTCTCCTGGGACACCCATAACATAGATGTTTGTGTGCTTCATGTTGTCATTCAATTCCCTGAGACCCTGTTCTATTTTTTCCATTCATCTCTCTTTCTGTAATCCTGACTTTTCAAGTTCAGATGTTCTATCCTTCGTGTCAGTTAATAGTTCTTCTGCCATTTCAAATTTTTTTGTTTTATGTTTTAATGTATTTTTTCAAAATCAAATTTTATGAAAAATAATTTATTCCAGAGTTATCTATTTTCATGCACATTTTACAGAATAACCATTAGCATCAGTACTAAATGAATACTTGGGTGAGTTGGTTTAATAAAAATATTCTAAATTATAAAAACACTGAAGAATAAAATAGAAACAGAAGTCAGGACATCAGTCACAAAATTATCAAAGCCACACAAAACATTTACAGGAGACTGGCAAACAATGAAGTGAAATACTAAATAGTATTTAAAGAGGACCATATATAATAAAACAACAGACCCTCATTTTACTATTCAAGTTTTTTGAAATTCTGTGATTACTGACAATTTTTAAAATGTTAAGATAACTGCCTACAACTTTCAAATATTTATTTGTATTATTTCAAAGATGAGTGAATCCTGATTTAAATTCCCATAAAATGAGACAGCATTATACTACAGAGGCAGTCCTTACTTTGCCAGGGTTTTTTCAATATTAGGATAAGTTCATTAAATAAAGTATTGCTTTAATGATACAAAACATTTAGTCTATAAAGCACTAAGAAATTTTAATGTCTAAGTCATAGCAAATAGATGGCAATTCCACATCCAGTGTCAACAGAATGCTTGAAGGAGACTGCTACAGAGTAGGCTCCTACATCAGAGAAAGCATCAATTAAATAACACCAGTTTCCCAACAGCACAATTCAAATTTCAGTTATGATAGCATATTAAGTGTGTGTAATTGCAAAATATACAGACTTCTTTAAAAACAGGCACTCATTTTTCCTTGGATAGACTGAAAGAAGAGTGTTTTCCTATACAACAAGTTTTATCAGCTTGAGCTGTCTTGACTAGTACTAAATGCATCACTGTACTTCAGCACTCCGAAACTTTTGGCTCTGTAAGACTTGAGTATTTCAGTACATCTGTATCCTCTGGTTTTTCTGTCCTTTTTCAGGGCCATTTGTTATACTTCTGATTTGAGTTCAGCAATAGCCTCACCAATCTGTCTGCCTTCCATATTGCAGATGAAATGAAAGCCTGATGCTGTTTTGAATTTTTCAGTTGAAGAGTACATTCTTCACATCTCAATAGAGCATGACCAGGGCAAACCATAGGACTTAACCAGGAATACTTCACCTCCCTCAGGACCCAGCATCATGAAGACTTGACAGGACAGGCATCAAAGCCAATGTGTAGGTTTTTCTGTCCCATGGGAGTCTCTGCCTATACATCTGCTTTTAGTAACATTTGATTGTATAGCTCATGGACATTGACTTTTGTGGACATCAAGAGTTTTCAAGTCTTTCCATCTCTTGAGTGTTTATTCTCACAATTCATCCTGCAGGGTACCCACACCAGCCCCATTCTGGTGTCCAGGCTGCTGAGCATCTCCTCATGTAGGTCAGGCTTGTTAGAGCTTCCTTGTGAACTCTCATGCCAGGCCCTGCACATAGTGAGACAAGATCACTGATCTTTCATCCTGATGGCCTTTGGGATTTCCCTTCTGACCCGTGGGCTCAGAATTTCTCCACTCTCATTCTCTACATCTGTACCAAGAGGAGGCTGGAATTTACAGGGTCTAATGTATTTTTAACCTCATCCATTGTATCTTTCATTCCCATAAGCTCTGTAACATTTCTTTGCAAGCTTTCAAATTGTTCTTTATGCAAGAAATTATAACAATGAGGTGGAGCCAGTGGCCACTTGACAG